>CM077644.1:241132461-241184961 GCA_039707465.1 Rhabdophis nuchalis | reverse complement strand
CTTTGATTCCTGTTCAGTGAAGTACAGCATCCTTTTCTTCATAATTTGCAAAGCCCTCATATAGGGATGGGATGCAGAGGATTGGAATGGTGGCATTCTGTCCAAATGCAGATCACCCTAAGAGCCCTGGTGCAGCAGTGGTTAGAATGTACCATTACATGCTGATTCTGCCCACTGCCAGCCGTTTGATCCTGACCCGCTCGAGGTTGACTCAGACTTCCATCCTTCCAAGGTGGGTCAAATGAGGACAAAGGATGGTTGGGGGCAAGAGGCTGACTCTGTAAACCACTTAAAGGGGGCTGAAAAAGCACTATGAAGCAGTATATAAGTCTAAGTGCTATTGCTATGCTATATACGAGACCGCCTCCTGCCCCATACATCCCTTCGCCCGATCCGCTCCCACAGAGAGGGTCTTCTTTGGGTGCCGTCGGCCGGGCAATGCCGGTTGGCGACGCCCAGAGGAAGGGCCTTCTCTGTGGTGGGCCCGGCCCTCTGGAACGACCTACCCCCCGACCTTCGCACAATCTTGGACCTCCGCCTCTTTCGCCAACGTCTTAAGACGTACTTATTCCAACAAGCCGGCCTAGGATAGCCCCCCGTTTCTGACTTTTTAAGGAAATTTGTAATTTGGTAGGGTTATTAATATTGGGTTTTTAGCACGGGTAAATAAATTTAATTACATTTTAACTGATATTTATTGTATTTTGTGTTTTTAAGATGCCTGTGCGCCGCCCTGGGTCCTAACAAGGAGAAGGGCGGGGTATAAATTTAATAAACATAAATTTAATAAACATCCTTCTATCCCTCCCTCTTCTCTCCTTCCTTCCTCCCTCCCTCTTTCTCTCTCCCCCTTCTCTTACTGAATAAGATAGTATATGTTTATTACGTCTCCTAAACGTAGGATTAAGGCTCAAGGTTGACTCAGCCTTCCATCCTTCTGGGGTGGGTAAAATGAGGACCCAGATTGTTGGGGGCAAGAGGCTGCTTAGAAAGAGCTGTATATAAGTCTATATAAGAGCCCCGGTGGCGCAGTGGTTAGAGTGCAGTACTGCAGGCTACTTCTGCTGCCTGCCTGCCGCCTGCAATTTAGCAGTTCAAATCTCACCAGGCTCAAGGTTGACTCAGCCTTCCATCCTTCTGAGGTGGTTAAAATGAGGATCTAGATTGTTGGGGGCAAGAGGCTGACTCTGTAAACCACTTGGAGAGAGCTGTGAAAGCACCGTGAAGTGGTATATAAGTCTAAGTGCTTTTGCTATTCTTTCTTTCCTCCCTCCCTCCTTCCCTCCCTCCCTCACTTCCTTCCTTAATACAATAGCAGAGTTGGAAGGGACCTTGTAGGTCTTCTAGTCCAACCCCCTGCGTGGGCAGGAACCTTACACCATTTCAGACAAATGGCTATCTAACATCTTTTTAAAGACTTCCAGGGTTGGGGCATTCACGACTTCTGGAGGCCAGCTGTTCCAGAGGTTAATTGTTCTAACTGTCAGGAAATTTCTCCTTAGTTCTAAGTTGCTTCTCTCCTTGATTAGTTTCCACCCATTGCTTCTTGTCCTGCCCCCAGGTGCCTTGGAGAATAGTTTGACTCCCTCTTCTTTGTGGCACCCTCTGAGATATCGGAACACTGCTATCATGTCTCCCCTGGTCCTTCCCTTCTTTCTTCCCTCCCTCACCTGCCCTCCCTCTTTCTCTCTCTCGCTCTTCTTTTACTGAATAAAATAGTATATGTTTATTACATCTCTTAAGTGTAGCTTTTAGGCTCAAGGTTGACTCATCCTTCCATCCTTCCGAGGTGAGTAAAATGAGGAACCAGATTGTTAGGGGCAATAGGCTGACTCTGCTTAGAGAGGGCTGTAAAGCACTGTGAAGTGGTATATAAGTGCTATTACTATTCCTCCTCTATCCCTCCCTCTTCTCTCCTCTCCTTCCTTCCTTCCTTCCTTCCTTTTCTGTTGAAACAGTTGGATGATCATGCAAGAAACTTTCTTCTTCTATAGTTTGCTAGTTTTCCCAATGTAAATCTTTTGGAGTCTCCGAGACTTGGTGTGCAATAGATCTTGGCTGAGGCAGTAATTGACTCTCCAGATGTTACCCACAAGAAGTCTAGACCATGGAGACCTCGCTGTGGACCTCTGAAAACCCATTTAGTAAACTGAATTTATCTCTGCTGAGAAAGAACCAGCTGTTTAATTAGGATGAAAGATTCCAGGAGAAAATAAAACAACCTCCTGGCAAGAAATTTATTTTCCAGTAAAAAACAACAACAACACCACCAGGAATGTCAAGGGCTCCAACATCCTCCCAAGCAACTTGCCTTCATATTCCGACCAAGCGATGTGTCAGGCCTGGCACCGATAAAGTGGAGGAAGCATCTTCCCTAAAGAAATGGAGCTAAGAAAATGAGCCCTTTCAATGGTGAAATCTATTTTTTTTTAATTACCGGTTCTTTGGGCGTGGCTTGTTGGGGTCATGTGACTATGCAGTCATGTAATTGGGGGTTCAAAAGACAGAAATTCAGTTTAACAATGTCTTGCTGGAGCAGGGTTAGACTAGATGACCTCCAGGTCCCTTCCAGCCCTGGATTGTCCTCTGAAGCTGAGTCTAGTGCTAGGTTTGTAGTCCTTCCATCCTCTTCTTCTTTCCCTCCCTCCCTCCCTCCCTCCCTCCCTCCCTCCCTCCCTCCCTCCCTCCCTCCCTCCTTTCTTTTTTTCTTTCTTTCTTTCTTTCTTTCTTTCTTTCTTTCTTTCTTTCTTTCTTTCTGCCTTCTTTCTCTCTCTCTCTCTCTGTTTCTGTCTGTCTGTCTGTCTGTCTGTCTGTCTGTCTATCTATCTATCTATCTATCTATCTATCTATCTATCTATCTATCTATCTATCTATCTATCTATCTATTTATCTCTACTATCTCTATCTCTGTTTGTCTGCCTATGTCTATCTATCTGTCTGTCTCTCTCCCTCTTCTTTCTTTCTTTCTTTCTTTCTTTCTTTCTTTCTTTCTTTCTTTCTTTCTTTCTAGATGATAGTTAAAGATAGATGATAGAGGATAGATGAAAAGATAGATGATACATGATGAGGGAGGGAGGGAGAGGGAGAGAGAGAGAGAGAAAAAAGAGAGAAGCAAAATTAAAAGTTAGATGCCAGTCTAACTTTGGAATAGTTTAAATGAGAGCATCGATGTCCATAAGGATTGTGCTACTTTCATCAGAATGACAAAAGCGTTCTTGGTGTCATCATCTTCCTAGATTTCACTCCCTTTTGGCGTGAATGTGATGTTGCAAGACACATCTCAAAACTGTGTGGCTCTGGCCTCATGACATGAGAAGGATGCCTTTGTCAGCCCAATCCCCCTTCTTCCCCATCTGCCATGGATCCTGCCGAATTAGGACTTTTTGAGAGAGAGGCAGAGAAGCTTCCATTCACACTCTTGGAGACTCTGGTGCACAGTTGTACTTTCAGCCAAGTTTAGGCTATTTTTTAAAACAAACAAAAGCACAGAAAAAATAAATGTCAGTTGGAAACTGACATTCAGCTCTGCCAGAAAAAAAAAATGACGAGGAAGGGAGGCAAAAGGAGAAAGGGAAGGAGAAATATACAAGGGAGAAGAGGAGGAGGAGGAGAGAAGGGGAATGAGAAGGAGGAGATGCAGGAGATGGTGAAGGAGGAGGAGGAGGAGCAAAGGGGAATGAGAAGATGGAGGAGGAGGAGGAGAGGGAAATGAGGAGATGGAGGAGGAGTAGAGAAGGGGAATGAGAAGGAAGAGATGGAGGAGATGGTGGAGGAGGAGGAGGAGCAAAGGGGAATGAGGAGATGGAGGAGGAGGAGAGAAGGGGATTGAAAAGGAGGAGATGGTGGAGATGGTGAAGGAGGAGGAGAAGGAGGAGCAAAGGGGAATGACGAGATGGAGGAGGAGGAGAAGAGGGGAATGAAAAGGAGGAGATGGAGGAGATGGTGAAGGAGGAGGAGGAGCAGAGGGAAATGAGATGGAGGAGGAGTAGAGAAGGGGAATGAGAAGGAAGAGATGGTGGTGGAGGAGGAGGAGGAGCAAAGGGGAATGAGGCGGAGGAGGAGGAGAAGAGGGGAATGAAAAGGAGGAGATGGAGGAGATAGAGGAGGAGGAGGAAGAGCAAAGGGGAATGAGGAGATGGAGGAGGAGGAGAGAAGGGGAATGAGAAGGAAAAGATGGAGGAGATGGTGGAGGAGGAGAAGGAGGAGCAAAGGGGAATGAGGAGATGAAGGAGAAGAGGGGAATGAAAAGGAAGAGATGGAGGAGATAGAGGAGGAGGAAGTGCAAAGGGGAATGAGGAGATGGAGGAGGAGGAGAGAAGGGGAATGAGAAGGAAGAGATGGAGGAGATGGTGGTGGAGGAGGAGGAGGAGCAAAGGGGAATGAGGAGATGGAGGAGGAAGAGGAGAAGAGAGGAATGGAAAGGAGGAGATGGAGGAGATGGTGAAGGAGGAGGAAGAGCAAAGGGGAATGAGGAGATGGAGGAGGAGGGGAATGAAAAGGAGGAGATGGAGAAAGATACAAAGGAGAGGAGGAGGTGGTGAAAAGGGGAATGAGAAAGAGAAGGATGGGAGGGAGAGGAGGAATGGAAAGGGAATATGAGCAGTAAGATGTGGCAGGAAGGCGGTTATCTGACTGCATCATAAGACAAAGGATGATGCTTAGACTTTTAGTGTCTTTTAATGTATAATTCCAGGTGCTAATTCATCACATACATCTGTAACAAAGCCTGCCCGTTATGGTAATATATCGTAAAAAGGGTCTGTCAAGTGACCAATCAAATTTTACCATTTTTGTGGCAGCCATTAAGCGAATCACCACTGTGACAAAGAGGTCACAGTTTTGTTGAAGAAAGTGCCACTTTCCAGCCAAACCATCATCAAATGTGGGGTATCTATGGGATTGCTACAAACAGCGATAGATGTGTTTGTGCCACTTAGTGCTGGATGTTGGGTTGTATGACTCCAAAGTGGGCCTGACCATCAGAACTTCAAATCTGGGTCATTAGTCCCCTTTTTTTCAGGGGTGTGTGTCATAATTTCAAATGGTCGCTAAGTAACCAGTCATAATTGAAGGATATCAATAGCTCTTAGACAAGGAAAGAAGGAAGGAAGGAAGGAAGGAAGGAAGGAAGGAAGGAAGGAAGGAAGGAAGGAGGGACGGAGAGGGAAGGAGGAAGGAGGAGAGAAAGGGAAGAGGAAGAGAAGGCAGAGAGGAAGGGAGGGAGGGAAGGAAGGGGAGAGGAGAGAGGAGAGGGAAGGGAAAGGAGAAAAAGGAAAAAAGGAAGGAAGGAAGGAAGGAGGGAGGGAGGGAGGGAGGAAGGAAGGAAGACGAGGGAAGAGAGAAAGGAAGGAAAGAATGGAGGGAGGGAGAGAGGGAGGGAGGAGAGGGAAGGAGGAAGGAGGAGAGGAAGACAAGAGAAGAGAAGGCAGAGAGGAAGGGAGGGAAGGAAGGGGAGAGGAGAGGGAAGGGAAAGGAGAAAAAGGAAAGAACGAAGGAAGGAAGGAAGGAGAGGGAAGAGAGAAAGGAAGGAAAGAATGGAGGGAGGGAGAGAGGGAGGGAGGGAGGAGAGGGAAGGAGGAAGGAGGAGAGGAAGACAAGAGAAGGAAAGAGAAGGCAGAGAGGAAGGGAGGGAGGGAAGGAAGGAAGAGGAGAGGAGAGAGGAGAGGGAAGGGAAAGGGGAAAAAGGAAAGAAGGAAGGAAGGAAGGAAGAAAGAAGGAAGGAAGGAAGGAAGGAAGGAAGGAGAGGGAAAAGAGAAAGAAAGAATGAATGGAGGGAGGGAGGGAGGGAGGGAGAAGTCAAACAGAGGAATTTGTAGTTAAAAGTGATAGGAGGTTTCGTACTACTAGGAGGTAGTATAAGAGAGCTGCAGATTAAACACCCCTGTGTTAACAAAGCTCCTATTATTCTGGTAGACTCTATTAGAATAATTAGAGGATAACTTCAGCCTTGGGGAATCTATTTGGAGCTCTCCGTGGTCCTGTTTTCCACTGTCCCCTTGGTTGGGCAGCCTTCCCGTTGCCTTAATCTACTTTTGCTGCTTCTTTCATTGCAATATTTTGTCTTGACTTTGCACCACAGGAATGACTCTATATACAGTCCCACGAAGGGACTCAGAGATGTCAAGCCTAGGATAGCAACAGGCCTTAGCTTCCTAAGAGTTCCTAGCTTTAAAGAAAAAACAAAAAAGTTCAAACCACCAGCATGGGCAAATTCCACTTTAGGGTCCTAAGAGGGAAATATTCTAAATATTACTTCAGAGCTGCGGCCTGTAATCGTTGAGAAATGTTGGTTAACCTCTGGAATGGCAGAAGACTTGACAGAGATAAATATTAATCTCATTCATCCCCATGAAAGGGGGACAAAGGTAAAACCCATCGCTTAGTCCCAGATCAATGCTGCTCAAAACTCTCGAGTAAGATAGCAAGTAGGTGGCTTGTCAGAGAATTGAGAAAAGGTTACTCCCAGGAGCAACGGTGTGCTTGACCAATTCTGCCTCTCCTTAAATGATTGTCAAAATAGTGGACCCCCGTAGGCATATTAAATCAGGGCTCCCGAGGACTCGAACAGATTTCCCAGGATATTCCTGATGATAAAAATGGTAAAAGGTGGGTTCGATTTATTGCTGTGAAGGGGGGAACCACAGACCTTTACGGCTGGACTCAGCAAATGTCAGACATGGAATGATGTGGTAGAACAGGGATGGCTAACCTTTTTGTGGCCGCGTGCTGAAAGACATAATGCCCATAATGCAATGCGCACGTGACCTCCCCCCTCATGTGACCCCACACACATGCATATGTGACCCCCCATGTGACCCACACACATGCGTATGTGACCCCCTGCGTATTTGCCGTGTACCGCCAATTTTTGGCTTCCAGGTTGGCGCAAGAGACTTTCCAGGCCCAAAATGGGGCATGGGGGCGGGGAGCCTGTTTTAGACCTGGAAGGCCTCCTGCGCCAACCTGGGAGCCAAAACAGGGCAGGGAGGGGCTGCGCATGCCACCCGTGGCCCATTTTTGGCCTAGAGGCCCTGCTGCATTAACCTGGAAGCCAAATCGGGGCCCCAGGGTGCTGCTCGAGGCCCCAAAATGCAATGTGAGCACCCCCCTGTGCATGCACCCCACCCCCCGGGCATGCACGCACACACGCACATGTTCCCCACATACGACCCATCCCCCGGGCATGCACCACAGAGACCCAAAGACCAGTTGACCGTCGGGAGGCGCATGTGCATGCACGGTGGAGCTAAGATGACGGCTGGCGTGCCCACAGAGAGGGCTCATGATGCTAGAGGAAAATTCTCAGTCAAGGGATAAAGGAGTAGATAACTAGAGGTATTCCTTGACCTATGACCTGACCAGAGCCCAACATTTCTGTTGCGAAGCGAGGCAGTTGTTAAATGAATGTTTATGATCCTCCTGCCACCCCTGCTAAATGAACCACTGTAGTTGTTAAGTTAGCAACACAGTTAAATCGCTCTGGCTTCCCCACTGACTTTGCTTGCCAGAAGGTCGCAAAAGGGGATCATGTGACCTTGGGACAGCGCAACCGTCATGAATATGAATCAAACCTCCGGCTTTTCCGGCACGCTCTAAAAAGTTGGCTTTTTCAGCCAGCTGGCCTGGCCTGAATAAAAATGAATAAAATAAATTGTTAATTTTAATTGAATTTTAAATTTAATTGTAAATTGTTAATTGTGTTATTTGGATTTCCTATTTAATCTTTTTTTAAAAAACTTTTGTAATATGTGCTTTTATGTTTTTACGTCGCCCTGAGTCCTTTGGGAGAAGGGCGGCATATAAATCCAATAAACCCTAAACCTAAACCTAAACCCTAAGCTCCTGAATTTTGTGTAGCATGATGAGGGTGCTACACTGGTCGTAAGTGTGAAAAACGGTCATAAGTTTTATTTTTCCAGCGGTGTTGTAACATCCAATGGTCCGTAGATGAACTTTTGTATGTCGAGGACTACCTGCATTTGAGACATCTATATTATCAAATCTTCAACTTCTATCTATTCCGCATGATGATCATAGGTGGTATTCAGCCGGTTCGGATGTGTTCGGGCAAACTAATAGCTCCGACGATCAGCTGGCCCCGACCACCCACCCTGCTCTACTCTGTCCTTTATTTCCTGCTTTCTAGCTCATCTCAATCGCACAGCACAGCTGATTTCCCCCCGCCATTTTCAGCCTCTGCCCTTCGCATTTTACACCTGTTCCAGGCTGCAGGGATTGCTGCCTCCGTTCCTCACGTTTTTGGCCTCCGAACTGTTAATGATATCTCTGTTAGGAGACTGAAAATGTGTGTAGGGGAATGTAGCGAGGAATATGTTGCTAGGTATCCACACTATCAGTCACAGACACTGAAGGTAAAACAAGTAGACATTTACTTGCGTTGGAAAATAAAGTAAGATGCACTTCTTCGCAAACAAGTGATAAGTAGTCCTGAATCATATACACAGTCTATTACTCAAACGTTGGCTTACAGTTGCTCAACTCATGATTCCCATTGCTGATCAATAACCGACATACAGAGCAGCCATCATCCAAGGGATCAGCGTCTAACAGTGATTCTGGCTCCCTCTTATGGCTGATTGAGGAAACAGCAGCCAATCCCATCTCACTGTAGCAGTTAAAGTTACAGATACAATATTCCAATCATGGCTTATATATATTGCCAACCCAACACTAGGATTACATTCCTAACACGAACGCTCTGTTTTAGACCCATTCAAGGCTGCGGGGATTGGCACAGAGCACAATGCCGCCAATCTCTGCCTCCACCCATTGCATTTTCAGCTTCTGCATGCCCCATTTTTGGCCTCTGCATATTGCATTTTCAGGCGGTTCCAGGCAGCGGGGATCGGCCGCGCCTCGAACCACCCAAAAACACGATGTGCAGAGGTCAAATGGGGTGTGCGGAGGCTGAAAACATGATGTGCAGAGGTTGAAAAGGAGAGGCACTGAGATGGCGATGGAATGGGGCAATCCCTGCAACCTGGAACTGCTGATTGGTGGTATTACAGGAAGCCGATCCACCAGCCAATGAGCTGCTCATGATGAATCAGGCTGCAATAACGTGCTGAAGCAGACCAGGCTGTTTGCTGTTTGCTGCAAGGATGCCAGCCAGATGAATGAGTGGAACAGCTTGCCTCCAGAAGTTGTGAATGCTCCAACACTGGAAGTATTTAAGAAGATGTTGGATACACATTTGTCTGAAATGGTATAGGGTTTCCTGCCTAGGCAGAGGGTTGGACTAGAAGACCTCCAAGATCCCTTCCAACTCTCCTCTTGTATTGTATTGTATTGTAAAATACTGATGGATGCTGGGAGGGAGAGGCAGATTTTTTGTTTCTTCTTGCTTTCCTCCCCAAAAACAAAGGTACATCTTACATCCAGAGCGTCTTATACTCCCAAAAATACAGTATGTCAACGCTCACCCGTTCTCCTCTGGGAAAATAGAGAGCTTTTCTGAAATCAGGATTTCAAAAGCTGAGAACATCAATCCTTCTCTATTTTCAATCGGATGCACCAACGAGATAGGTAGCCTCCCGGGACGTCTTATAAAACTCCTGGTAAGGTTTTTGCCTGGAGAATTCTAGTTATAGAGTTGATTAAAAATGTAGTAGTTGGCTGGGTTATAAAATTCAACCGAGGGCCTCTTGGTGACTGGCCAAAATCTTGCCTTCCTTGGACTGGCAACAGGCTTAAAACTTTTTGGGTCAATAAACAAAAGAAACATAAAAATATTCTTTATAAACATTTTGTTTCCTTTTCCTTATAACCCATTGACTTTGAACAGCTTCTCTGTTTACTATCTTAAATAGGCCTGAAGGGAAGACACAAACCAAAACCCCCTATTTATTTTCCTTTTTTGTGTGTGCAAAAAATCATTTTTTAAACAAAATCTGGCATATTGATTATTCTCTAGGTTGACATACTTTCCAGGTTTTCTCCACACCCAGCTGTTTCCTGCAAGAAATCCCTATGGTTACCTGGAGGACAATCCATCTCTTCCATACACACCTGCATAGCAACATGTCCTGAACCATCCCAGAAAGCAGCTTGTTATCCAAACAAAGAAGTTAGAGTCTTGCGCTCTATCGTTGAAGATCTGGCCTGTGGTTGCAGCGACCAAGAGGCAGCTAGCAGTAAGAGCCAGTCCTTGGTGGAGTGTCCTCCCAACAGGCCAAAAATCTGTGTTAAATACGGTTTTGATACCCTTTTGGAATCTACCTATACTCTCATTTTGAATGGTTGGCAGGCAGGATAATAAGAAGTGGCAATTGTATTTTCCCCCGCTATCATTCCGTCATCTCTGATTCTTTGAAAGCGCTTGAAAAAATCCCTGCAGTTTTTTTCAGCAAGGTTTTTTAGAAATATAACAGTAGAGTAGAGTAGAGTAGAGTAGAGTAGAATAGAATAGAATAGAATAGAATAGAATAGAATAGAATAGAATAGAAAATAGGGAATGGAATGGAGTGGAGTGGAAGAATAGAATAGAATAGAATAGAAAATAGGGAATGGAGTGGAGTGGAGTGGAGTGGAATGGAATAGAAAATAGGGAATGGAATGGAATTGTATGGAAGAATAGAATAGAAAAGAAAATAGGAAATAGAATGGAGTGGAATAGAGTGGAGTGGAATGAGAATGGATAATAGAATAGAATAGAATAGAATAGAAAATAGGGAATGGAATGGAATGGAGTGGAGTGAAGTGGAGTGGAATGGAATAGAATAGAAAAGATGGATGGAGTGGAGTGGAATGGAATGGAATAGAATAGAAAATAGGGAATGGAATGGAATTGTATGGAATGGAGCAGAGTGGAATGGAGTTTTATGTTTGTTTTTTTTATAACCGCTCTCTCCCCTAGGGGACTCGGAGCGGTGTACAGGGAGGAATAAAACAACATAAAATATATACATGAATACAATAAATACAATAAAAACAAATTAAATTTGACTATCCCTGCACTAAAATTCCCATTTAAAATTAACAATCCCTAATCCCTGGGCAGAGACTAACCTAGGCCGGCCAAGCAGAAAAAGTGAGTGGAGTAGAATGGAAATGGAATGGAATGGAATGGAATAGAATAGAATAGAATAGAATAGAATAGAATAGAATAGAATAGAATAGAATAGAAGCTGGGAGGGACCTTGGAGGTCCACATGGTACCACCACATGGTAATGTGGTAGCAAAACATGTCAATGTTACCTAGTTGGATAATGAAATATCTGCAAAAGCAACCAAGCTCAGAGAGCACCAAGAATGCCTCAGTTTAATCCCAAGATAAAAATACTGAAAAATGGTTGGTTTCTTCAAGACCATGCAAGAGCCTGCCTTGGTTTTCATCCAGATCAGTGGTAGGTTGCCCTTACTGTCACTTACTGGTATGCTGTTCTGTGCATGTGCATGTGCAATTTGCCGCCCCTGCGACAACCAGCTGCTTGTTCGGGCTCACACAGGCACCTCAAGCTGTGCGCACGTGCGCATGTTGCCATTTACCATAAAAACATCTATAGAAGGAGGAAAGGTGGACCAAATGAGCCACCATATTGGTACGCTCTCAGTTGCTCCCGGCCACTACCGGTGCGGTCATACTGGGGCATACCCACAGCAACCCACCTCTGATCTCGATCCATCATTTGATTACACAATGTTTGGAACTTATTTTTAAAAAATGCACGCTGTCTTCTGAATGGGGCTCAACGCCAAGTGGAGTATGCAGATTTCCATTTTGTTTATGGTCTTCGCCCCGTAAAAAGATTGCTTTGTTTTCGTCAATTTCTGCATAGGTTTTCTCCTCTGTTCTAATCGCCATATTTAGCCTGAGTAAACCCCATGCAAAGTTCTTTAGAAGGTTAAGACAAAAAAATTGGAATGGGATTTTAGAAGAAAAAAGATCTAGCCCAGCCTAGAAAGAGGTGCCTCAAATCCTTTTCTTTCCTGTTGCTTTTACGTGATCCCACCTGCATCCTTGGCTGTGGGGCTGTGAAGACAAAAGCAGAGATTTACAGCCCAGCTGGGATGTGTGTGTGTAAGAATATAGCTGGGAAATGCACAAGGGAGGTGGGGGAATTGTCCTTATACTTTGGGGGCCAGCTGGAGTCAGAAAGCCCTGGGTCCTTTTGGAGAAGGGCGGGATATAAATCTAATAAATAAAATAAAATAAAATAAAACAAAGGCATTCTCTTAAAAAGCTGAAATTTATATTTCCCCCCCTTTCAGATGTAGATAAGCAGGGTGTCCCAAGATGCTTTTCCAAAAAGCAATTGGACTTTCTTGGGGGTTTGTTTTTTCCTCGAAAAAAAAAAAAGACACCAAATTCTGAAGAAGCTTCTTGGATGAGAAGCGAAATGTTTTCAAAGAAAACTTTTCAAAGAAAACTGAAGTCCCTTCGGCCGATTCGCTCCCACAGAGAGGGGCTTCTCCAGGTGCCGTCCACTAGGCAATGCCAGCGGGCGACGCCCAGGGGAAGGGCCTTCTCTGTGGAGGGCCCAACTCTCTGGAACGACTTACCCCCCGAACTGAGAACGATCACGGATCTCCGCTCCTTCCGCCAGAACCTTAAAACTTATTTCTTCCAACAGGCCGGCCTGGCCTAACTTACATCACCTAGCCCACAGTCTGCAGTTAAAATGTTTTAAATTGGTTTTAGGGATATTGTTTTAATATATTTAAATTTTTAGCACAGGGATTAATTTAATTTGGTTTTATATTTTGTATATTGTTGTTTATATATGTTTTTAAATTGCCTGTGCACCGCCCCGAGTCCCTTTTGGGAAAGGGTGCGGTATATAAATTAAATAAACCAAACCTAAACCAAACCAAGTATAAAATGGTTATAAAACCAATGGTTATAAAAACCAAACCTAAACCAAACCAAGTATAAATCCTGCCTCACACATCCTCACGGCCGATTCGCTCCCACAGAGAGGGACTTCTCCGGGTGTCGTCCACTAGACTATGCCAGTAGGCGACGCCCAGGGGAAGGGCCTTCTCTGTGGTGGGCCCAGCCCTCTGGAACGACCTTCCCCCCAAAATCAGAACAACTACGGACCTCCGCTCCTTCCGTCAAAAACTTAAAACATACTTTTTCTGCTTGGCCGGCTTAGGTTAGTCTTTACCTTTAGGGTGTTAGGGAATTTTAACTTTATAACTTGGGGATTCTAGCGCAGGGATAATCTTAATTTAATTTGTTTTATCTATCGTATTTATTCTATGTATGTATTTTTTATAGTATTTTAAATTTTTCCCTGTGCACCGCTCCGAGTCCCCTTGGGGAGAGGATGCGGTATATAAATAAAATTTGATTTGATTTGATTTGATTTGATTTGAAAATGGAAGAGGAAATTGTGAAAGAACAAATGATAAAATGGGCACAGAACTTTGGCTATAATATTGAATTAGACAAATGGGAATAATTTTGGGGAACAAACTTAAAAATAACATTATCAGTTGCATACTTTATTTATTTATTTATTTATTTTTCATATTTATATCCCGCGCCCATCTGCCACAAAGGGACCTGGGGCGGCGCACAGGAAAATTAAAAATAATACAAAAATAATACAAGGAAAATTAGTACAAAATGTTTTACAGATGGCATCGGGCACCAACAATGTTAGCAAAAATTTCAACAAAAACCTCCCCAAAATGCTGGAAATGTGAATCAATACATGGAACATATTACCACCTATGGTGTATCTGTAAGGAGACTAATTTTTTTTGGAAAAGGATCAAAAATTGGCTGGAGGCAATAACAGGAGTTAAAATAGAATTGAAACCTGAAGTCTTCCTGTTAGGAATAGTGTCTGCGAAATATAAAAAAAGAAATCCAGTATTTAATAATACATATAATTACGGCAGCAAGGATTGCCTTTGCCCAGAAATGGGAAAATAAATCAACTCCAAGCGAAGATGAAATAATAAGAAAGGTTATGAATTGTGCTGAAATACACAAATTAAGTAAAGAAATCCAAGAATCAGAATTCTACCAGATATGGGATAAATGGTATAGGGCAGGGGTCTGCAAAGTCGGCTCTTTTAAGACTGGTGGACTTCAACTCCCAGAATTCCCCAGCCAGCATAGCATAGCTGGCTGGGGAATTCTGGGAGTTGAAGTCCACCAGTCTTAAAAGAGCCGACTTTGCAGACCCCTGGTATAGGGGGATGGAGGAAAGAAACAAGAACTAATGAAGGAATACCGCAAAACTTAAAAACAGGAGTTATGAGTAAAATAAGAGGGTTTAGAAGGGTGAAATCCAAATGAAATATAACAGAAGAGGAAACAATATAAGATGAGAGGCTTCAATTAACAATTGCTCTCAGAAAGAACAGGAAGTTCCTGTTCATATTGTATGGTGTAAATGTGGTGTATGTCTAAGTTTTGTGTGAGTGTATTTTACATGTTTGTAAATAAAATTTATTTTAAAAATAAAATTAAAAAAAAATCCTTTTAAATGTCCAGTTGTCCAGTTGATAAACATGGCCTGGATGATGAGAATCTCCATAGGCATAGATATAACCAGGTCATTCGTCAGTTTTTGGCATGGTATTGTAGGAAGTTACCACCCAGCCCTCTCCTAGAAGAATGAAATATCCTAGGAAATATTGAAAAGGCAAAATATTATATTTCCCTGGATGAGAAATGGAGAAACATGTTTTTTAGACTCATTCTTAATAGCCCCCACCGTCCTCAATAGCCCACAGCAGATGTCGGCACTTAAGAGATAAATAATAATAATAATTTTTAATTTATAACCCGCTCTCTCTCCCCGAAGGGACTCGAGAGATAGCTAGGTCGATTCCAGAGGTGGGTTGCTCCCAGTTCAGCCCGGATTGGCCAAACCGATAGTGGCAGTGACGGGAGGCTCCGCCCACCAACCTGGACACTTCTCTGCATGCGCAGAAGCATCACGGGGGCGCGAGCATGAGCAAACTGACAGCGCCTGAATTTGAAATCCACCTCTGATCTATTCATCAGCGAATATCCTCGCCCCAAGTTCCAACAAAGGTAGGATTAGCTCTCTCTACCCATCTCACCACATGACACCTGGGAAGATTACATCACCCAGCAAGGCTCAACCAAGCCTGGGACTCAGGACAGCCTACAGAGTTGTCCCTGCGTGGCCCCATGGGAGTCGGACAACCAATCAGAATGCAAGCTCAAATTCAAAAGCCCAGAGAGGGCATCAAACTCAAGGACTCTTAGCACTTCTGGCCTTTTCTTCTTCACCCAACATCTTCAAGGCTTGTGATTCTGTCCACCCTTAAAACCATCTTTCCAAATAGCCATTTCTTTCTCTTTCTCTTTCCCTGCCTCTCTTTCACACTTTCTTTTTCTTTCTCTCTCTCTCTTTCCCCTTTTCTCTCCTTCCCCCCTCTCTCATAGTCTCTCTCTCTCTCTCACGCACACAAACTTTCTCTCTTTCTGTCCCTCTTTCTCTTTCTTTCTCTTTCTCTTTCCCTCCCTCTCTTTCACACTTTTTTCTCTTTCCCTTTCCTTTTTTCTCTTTCTCTCTCTCCATCTGTTACAGACACTCTTTCTCTCTTTTTCTTTCTCACTTTTTCTTTCTTTTTCCATTGTTCTCTCTTTTTCCCTCTGTCTCATACTCTCTCTCTCACACACACTCCCTCTTTCTTTATCTCCTTTTTTATCTTTTTCTCTCTCTATCCCTGCCTCTCTGTCACACTTTCTTTCCCTTTCCCTTTTTCTCTTTCTCTATCTCCATCTGTCACAGACACTCATTCTTTTTCCTTCTCTCTTTCCCTCTCTTTCTCTCTCTCTCTTTCTCCTTTCTCTCGCTCTTTCTGACTTTTCTCTCTCTTTGCCACCCGCTCTCTTTTTATCTCTCTCTCCCCCCTCTCTTTTTCACTCTTTTTAATCTCTCTTTCCCTCTCTCTCTCTTCTTCTCTCTCTTCCCCCCTTCTCAACAACTTATCCTGTGGTCTACTCATTGAATTCTGCATTTGTAGCTCAGGAAAAAAATGGGGTGTTTTTTTTAGAATCATAAACCACTCTCAGGCTTCGAGCGAGCAGTTTCGAGAAGCTAATTGGAAATCTTCATGGTCTTTCCAAGCTGTTTACACATACAAGGCAGGGGAGATGGGGTAATTTCCTCTCATTTTATGAAAGGCATCTGGGAGAACATACCAACAAGACTTTTAATCACTTTTAATCTTTGTAAGCACAAAGAACTGTTCACCTTTGGATTGCAAGAGTTTAATTTGACAATCATTTAATTTGCTCTAATTGGAGGTACATTAATGTGATCTGAATTCATCACATTCATCTCAATTTGTAAAAAAAGAAAAAAGAAATGTTCGCAGGCGTTCAGCTTAGCCAGAACAAAAGGGAAAAATGGCATATTACTCATAGAAAGTATTTATTTTAAAATAGAAGAAAATTCCTCTGCCATTCGCCCATTCGGGACAATATTGAAGAAATATATTGACACAAAGATACAGATAATTTTAACACTAGGTTTAGGTTGAGATTTATTGGTTTTTTATACCGCCCTACCAGTGGTGGGTTTCTGCAGGCTCGCACCTACTCGCAAGAGCCGGTTGGTGAAATTTAGAGAACCGGTGAGAGGGGGTTCCACCGGCGTACCTGGAAGTAAATCTGGCCCGCCGCTGCCAGTGACCCAACGGGAAGGAAAGGAAAGGAAAGGAAGGAGGGAAGGAAAGAAAGAAAGAAAGAAAGAAAGAAAGAAAGAAAGAAAGAAAGAATTTATCATCACAATTGAGTCCAAAATTTTGGTTAAGCAAGAGCGTTGTTCAATGAGTTTCACCACATTTTAAAAGGTGGCCACTCCCACCCTGTCACATGATTGCCAAGCCACGCCCACAAAATAGGCCACACCTACAGAGTAGGTTCTAAAAAATTTGAAACCCACCACTGCGCCCTACTCCCGAAGGACTCAGGGCGGTGTATAGCCAAAATAAAAACAAATATATAAAAGTTTAAAAAAAGCTTTTAAAAGGCATAATTAAAAGACATCATTAAAATATTGGCCGAAACGTGGAAAAATCCCAAACTAACCCTAATTAAAATAATAAAAATTTAAATTTAAAAATTTAAATTTAAAATTTAAAAAACATGCTTTATGCCAGCCCGGCTTGTTGAAAGAGAAAGGTTTTGAGACCGCAGTGGAAAGTGCGTAAGTCAGGGATAGTTCTTAATTCTGGGGGCCATTCGTTCCAGAGAACAGGGGCTCCCACGGAGAAGGCTCTCCCCCTGGGAGAGTGTTTTTTTTAACGCCTTGAATATATCTCACTGAACAAGGTAAAAGGCAGAGAATTTGACATTTTATGTCAAGGAGTGAAACAGCAAAAATGAAGCTAAAATCACCACCACCCTAATAGGTGATTTGAAAGGGCACTGAGTGGTATTCCAAAGTGGAGAAAATTACCTTATATAAATAGTTGTATCAAGAGCCATGGTGGCAGAGAGGTTAGAATGCAGCATTGCTGGCCAACTTTGCTCACTGCCGGGAGTTCGATCCTGACCAGCTCAAGGCCGGTTTAGCCTTCCATCCAGGGGTGGGTTTCAAAATTTTTGGAACAGGTTCTGTGGCTTGCTGGCCATGTGACCGGGTGGGAGTGGCTTGCCGGCCATGTGACTGGGTGGGAGTGGCTTGCCGGCCATGTGACCGGGTGGGAGTGGCTTGCCAGCCATGTGACCGGGTGGGAGTGGCCAATTTGTATATATGTGTATATATATATATTTCAGTTAATGGTACAGAAAGAGGGGAGGGGGGGGTTGCTGGCTTGTGAAACCAGCCTCAGGTAGGTCAGCGACAGGGAAGGGACTTGACGGCTGCCGGTCTGTTTTCTAAGCCTCACACCTAAACTCCGTTCAAGGAAATTCCGATTTAAATAAACAGATCGCTTCTCCCCCGCATCCAGCCTCCCCCGTCCCCTCCATTTGGCAAGGCGCAGAGCCAGAAGCCTCCCCGCTCTTCCAGCACCGACCTTCTACCTGAGAAGACGGGGGGGGAGGGGGGAGTGGCGGCCTATCTCAATCGGGAGACTTTCCCAAGCGCAGCCGAAGGATCCCTCCATCAGCCAGGCCGGCTCTCCGAAGGGGTCCCCCTTTCCCCTTCTCCATGGGGGTGGGTGGTGGGGGTGGGCCGCTCACCTCGTCGCCCCACTTGAGCACGTTCTTGTGCCTCTCCCCGACGGCCCGGTAGATGTGCAGGAACTGCTGGATGCCGTGTTTGCGCACGTGCTCCGCGTGCCGCTGCGTCTTCTCCCAGCTGAGTGGAGAGCCTTGCGACAGAAGCCCCATGGCTCTGCCGGGAAGAAAGAAGAGGAGGCGAGCGGAAAAGGCAACCTGTGGCCGCTGCTGCCGTGACAACTCCGAAGAGCAGCGCTCGGGCCAGGAGCCGCCGGCCAAAAAAAAAGAAAGCACACACACACACACAACCTACTTCAGGCGGCGGGAAACACGCAAGGAGAATCCACTCGCGGCTAGGCGTAGGGGGGAAGAGGTGGCTGAGCAAAGGGAAGGGGGGGAAAGGCGCTCCCGCCGCCTTCCCGAGCCTCCCGCTTTGCCAGCGGCCAGTACCGTTCGCAGAGGGAAAAAGAAGACAGCTGGGAGCAGCAGTTAGCGGCGGCGGCGGCAGCAGCAGGGGCTGGGCCGGCCGGCAGGAAAGCAAGCAAGGCGACCGCGCTGTCTTCTTTTTCCCTCTGCGAAGGGTACTGGCCGCTGGCAAAGCTGGAGGTCAATAGTCCATGTGGGAGAACTGATATGACAGGAAAACAACCAGGGATAGAACCAGTTCAGGGGTGTGGGCAACCGAGTTACAACCTACTCATCCAAACCGGTCCAAACCGGTAGACACCCACCTCTGGAAACAACTAATAGAGGACTGAGTAAGATGGAGGCGCAATCAAGAGGAAACTTGGTCAGTAGTCAAGATTGGAGATACAATACAATACAATAGCAGAGTTGGAAGGGACCTTGGAGGTCTTCTAATCCAACCCCCTGCCTAGGCAGGAAGCCCTATACCGTTTCAGACAAATGGCTATCCAACATCTTCTTAAAGACTTCCAGTGTTGGGGCATCCACAACTTCTGGAGGAAACTTCTGTTCCACTGACTAATTGTTTTAACTGTCAGGAAATGTCTCCTCAGTTCTAAGTTGCTTCTCTCCTTGATTAGTTTCCACCCATTGCTTCTTGTTCTGCCCTCAGGTGCCTTGGAGAATAGCTTAACTCCCTCTTCTTTGTGGCAACCCCTGAGATATTGGAACACTACTATCATGTCTCCCTTAGTCCTTCTTTTTATTAAACTAGACATAATAATAATAATAATAATAATAATAATAATAATAATAATAATAATAATAATAATAATAATAATAATAATAATAATAATAATAATAATAATTTAATTTATAGGCCGTTCCCTCTCCCTGGACATACCCAGTTCCTGCAACCATTCTTTATATGTTTTAGTCTCCGGTCCCCAATCATCTTTGTTGCTCTTCTCTGCACTCTTTCTAGAGTCTCCACGTCTTTTCTACATCGTGGTGACCAAAACTGGATGCAAATATTCCAAGTGTGGCCTTAAAAAAGCATTATCAAGTGGTATTAACACCACCTGATCTTGATTCTCTCCCTCTGTTGATGCAGCCTAGAACTGTGTTGGCTTTTTTGGCAGCTGCTGCACACGGCTGGCTCCTATTTAAATGGTTGTCCATTAGGACTCCAAGATGCCTCTCACAGTCGCTACTATTGAGATATCTGATATGACATAACTAGTATGATAGGGAAACAACTAGCACGCTTCTCTGCACACGTTCCAGGGTCTCAAGATCTTATTTAAAACATGGTGACCAGAACTGGGTGTAGTCTTCCAAGTGTGGTCTCCCCAGTGCTTGTATAACCTGGTGCTGTCATTTCTGATTGTCTTGATGCTGTCCCTCTGTTGATGCAGCCGAGGACTGTGTTGATCTTTTGATTGTCTTCTGAGCTGACTCCACTATTAGGCAGAACAAATAGGCACTCGGACAGGAGAGGACAGGACACCTGGTGCCTTCTGGCAACCTGCCATCCAGAGCAGCTGCTCGTGGCATTTAACTGTTCAGCTGCGATCCTCCTCTGCAGTCCTGGCCAGACTCCAGGAAGCATTTTAAGGGGTCTGCGGAGAAGTGCAGCTTGCAGTGACCTTGAGATATACAGTATTTTCCAGACACTCCAAAGTATAAGACGCACCAAGCTTTTGGGGAGGAATACAAGAAAAGAAATCTGCCTTTGCTTCTGCCTCCCAGCAATTTGCCTCCTTGCAGCAAACAGCAAACAGCCTGGCCAGCTTCATCATAGCCTGATTTAGTATGAACAGCTGATTGTCGGTTGGATCTGCCTCCCGGAATACCTCCTATCAGCTGTTCCAGGCTGCAGGGGTCACTGCTGCCCATCGGCGCCATTGGCACCCATCGCTGCTATCACCTATCACTGCCTCCACACCAGTGGTGGGTTCCAGATACTGTTGCAACCGGTATGGTGCAATGGGAGCTGGCGTCCCCCACATGAAAGCGTGCAGCACACGCATGCCTCCTTACCTCCACAACGCCTCTGTGACACCTCTGTGATGCTCCAGCTGCTCAGCGGAGCATTGCGCAGGCACTGTACGCTCCGTGCCCATGCACACAAGCCCCAGAGAGCTCAAATACAGGTAAGGAGCTCCGGCAGGCCTTCCGGAGTACCGTACTGGAATGGGACCTAGTGCTCCCGGCAGGTACTGGTATGCCCATACCCGGGCGTACCACCTGCAACCCACCACTGCTCCACACACCCCATTTCCGACCTCCACACATCCCATTTTCAGCCCATTCCAGGCAGCAGGGATCACTGCTGTCCCTGCTGCCTCTCTCTGCTGCCTGGAATGGGCCAAAAAGGGGACACATAGAGGCTGAAAAGGGGGCATGCAAACCACGCACGAAGTGAACCAGTAGCAATGCTGCCAGCAACCCACCCCTGGCATGCTCAGTGCTCGCACATTACGTTGGGGCGGGTGGGCAAAACCACTCGTAACTGCCACTACCAGTTCACCTGAACCGGAGAGAACCTGCTGAATACCACCTCTGTAACTGATAGCATCAGGGCTTAAAGATCTTCCAGAAGGCCAGAAAGCTAGTATCTCATCTCTAGTGGGAGAAGGTTCCATAGGACAGGGGCCACAAGAAGAAAAGGCATGAGGCTCTTCTCCAGGGATTCATCCTATCTTCTCATTAGGTGGCCAAAGTCTTTGAGTTTCCTCTTCAGGATCTGGCCTTCTAAAATGCAGTCAGGGTTGATCTCCTCTAAGACTGACCAGTTGGATCACCTTGCAGTCCAAGGGACTCAATGCAGGAGTCTCCTCCAGCACCAGAGTTCAAAGGCCTCCATTCTTTGGCGCTCAGCCTTCCTTATGGTCGAACCTTCACAGCCATGCATTGCAACTGGGAAAACCACAGCCTTGACTAGACGCACTTTTGCTGGCAGGGGGATGTCTCTGCTTTTTAGTATGAGATAATGATGAACACCATGAATGAAGGCAAATATACATATCAGGGTCCAACCTGAGTCAGTCACCGGGACCAGAAGTTTACTCTTCCAAGCTTTCAGACTCATGCAGGAGCCCATCAGGGAACTTCTCTATAGCAGAGTGTGTCTCCCTGGCCATTTCCAGAACAACCTGATGAAGAAACCTAAAAATGGGACTTCTGCTCTGTATCCTGCAGCTTAGTCCCTTTTAGCATGTTCAGTAATCTTGAGAAGTTCTATGTCTAGGAAGATTCTCAGTCATGCAGGTTATAGTTGTCCCAAAGATGCTGTCTACCGTCTTACTAGTGAATCCAAAACAAGGAAACACTCTCAGGAGGTTTGAATTCCCAAAAGTAAAACTTTATCGGATACACCATTTATTTTATTTATTTGATTTGATTTGATTTGATTTGATTTTTCTACCACAACCTATCTCCCCGAAGGGACTCAGGGCGGTGCACAGGAAGTTAAAAATAGAAGTACAAACATATAAATAAATACGAACATATAATAGATAAGACTACAACAATAAAATCTAATTAAATTTAGAGTGGCCTGTGCTAAAAATACCCTAGAAAATTACCAGTGAATTAAAATCAATTTAAAACAATTTAAAACTCAGTCTATAGGGGTGGCCACGGGGGCTAGGCTACTTTACTTTAATTCGACTTATTAACCGCCCCTTCTACCCGAAGGGACTCGAGGCTAGGCCGGCTAGATGAAAGAAATGAGTCTTCAGACGTTGGCGGAAGAGGTGGAGGTCCATGGTGGTCCGGAGTTCGGGGGGTAGGTCGCTCCAGAGGGCTGGGCCCGCCATAGAGAAGGCCCTTCCCCTGGGGGTCGCCAACCGGCATTGCCCGGCAGACGGTACCCAGAGAAGGCCCTCTCTATGGGAGAGAATCGGCTGAAGGGATGTATGGGGTAGGAGACGGTCTCGCAGATAACTAGGCCCCGTGCCATGGAGCGTTTTAAAGATGGTTATCAGCACCTTGAAGTGCACCCGAAAAACCACAGGTAGCCAGTGCAGCTCGCGCAGGAGAGGTGTTACATGGGAATGCCGTGAGGCTCCCAAAATCCCCCGCGCGGCCACATTCTGCACTAGCTGCAGTCTTCGGGTGCACTTCAAGGGGAGCCCTATGTAGAGAGTATTGCAGTAGTCTAGGCGGGACATCACGAGTGCTTTTCCATATTGGTAGTGAAGAAACAAAACCCACTCTGATTTTCTCGTGCAAATGCTTGCCTACTTAAACACTGGCTTCCTCTTCTCCCTACCCCTCGGTGATCACATTGTCCAATTATGAGACATTCTTTTGTGATGGGAACAGTCCATTTCTTTCTCAAGCACCTGCAATGGTGGCCTTGATGGTTTCTATGGTCTCTGCATACATTCTCGGCATTCCGTTTCCCCTTTTCGTCTCCCCCGTTCATTGGCAAGTTGAAAAGCATTAGGGTTTGAAAGACGCAAAGCGATTCAATCTCGACAGGGGCTTTTTCAAAAGACAACTGGACTTAGTTTTTCCTTGAAGACTTTTTATCTTCTCATCCAAGAAGCTTCTTCAATTCCGAGAAGTCCCATCTTCTCATATCAGGACGCTGAACTCTAAGCTGGTAAGATTTTTTTTTTTAATGCAATCTAAATACATATATTATTACAGCAGTGGAGGGCAAGATTAACAAGTCTTCCCAGCATCTTGGCATGAAGATAATGGGGATAATATAAATATTATGGCTAGATTTAGAGGAATGCCTTCACGGGGCATAGATTCCATCCTGTTTTATGACCAGCCTCTGAGATAATGACTTCATAGTGAGAGAATAATCAAAACTGCCAAGGCTTGGAGAGAGGGTACCTTGGCTCATATATAATGCATTTGTTCAGGAAACCACAGGTCCAAGAGAGGAGAATAGAATACAATACAATAGCAGAGTTGGAAGGGACCTTGGAGGTCATCTAGTTCAACTCCCTGCATAGGCAGGAAGCCCTATGCCATTTCAGACAAATGGCTATCCAACATCTTCTTGAAGAGTTCCAGTGTTGGGGCATTCACAACTTCTGGAGGCAATTTCTGTTCCACTGATTAATTGTTCTCACTGTCAGGAAATTTCTCCTCAGTTCTAAGTTGCTTCTCTCCATTAGTTTCCACCCATTGCTTCTTGTTCTGCCCTCAGGTGCCTTGGAGAATAGTTTGACTCCCTCTTCTTTTTGGCAACCCCTGAGATATTGGAACACTGCTATCATGTCCACCAAGTATGGAAATAAGTTCCCAGAGCTACCTTACATTTCCAGCAAATCGGGGAGGCCTCTGAGAACATCTTCAATAGTCTAGCCGGCGGGAGGTACCACCTATATAGCATTTTGTATGTGTTTTCCTTGTATGAGACCGACATTGTTAGTTTTAAAGTTTTCCTCCAAATTTCTTCCCAGTTCTTGAGCTCAATCGAGTGTCCCAAATTTCTCTCCCAGGCAATCATTGAGTCCTTAATTACTTCGTCTCCAATCCACTGCTCTAATAGAAATTGATAAAATTTGGATAGGAGCTTCTAGTTGTAGTAGTTTGTAGTTTATTGGTTTTTTATACCGCCCTACTCCCGAAGGACTCAGGGCGATGTACAGCCAGAATAAAAACAAATATATAAAAGTTAAAAGAAAGCTTTTAAAAGACATGATTAAACTATTGGCCGAAATGTGGAAAAAAACCAAACTAACCCTGATTAAAAAATAAAAAATGAAATTTAAAAATTTGAATTTAAAATTTTAAAAATCATATTTTATGCCAGCCCGGCTTGTTGAAAGAGAAAGGTTTTGAGAGCATGGCGGAAGGTGCGTAAGTCAGGGATAGTTCTTAATTCCGGGGGCCATTCGTTCCAGAGGACAGGGGCTCCCACTGAGAAGGCTCTCCCCCTGGGGGTCGCCAGTCGACATTGTCTAGCCGACGGCACCATGAGGAGACCCTCTCTATGGGAGCGTACTGGCCAGTGGGAGGCTCTTGGTGGCAGAAGGCGATCTCGTAATTACCCAGGTCCTAAGCCATGGAGCGCTTTAAAGATGGTAACCAACACCTTGAATCGCAGCTTCTCATCGTTCCCTATAAAAAAATCTTATCTAATTCTTGTGGAGAATTATAGATTCCCCCCTTATTTCTATCCTTATCTACTCTAGATTGAAACAGATTGTAAATCCACCAGTCTAAGTCACCACCTAGTAGTTAGTTATCTTAGCTTAGCTTAACCGCTAATTCTTCCATGCAGGATTGCTTTCGCCATTGAATTCCCCTGCGTGACACGGCCCAAATAAATGAGATGCGATTTTGTGATTTTTGACTTCCCGAGTGACATGTCTGCTGTTACATGCTCCAATACTTGTGTGTTAGTCACCTTTGCTGTCCAAGGAGTATGAAAGAGCCTTCTCCAGCACCACATCTCAAACACATTGATTATCTTCCCATCTTGCTTTCACAACCACTGGTAGCGACTGTTAGGATATTCAGTCTTATATTGGGTTGACAATATATATGAGCCTATGTTCTTAAGAAGTTATGTAGCTGTAAGAACTGTCTTAAATTCTGATTGAATCTGATTGGCTGTGAGTATCAGCTATGCTATATAATCAAGGTCAGGAATGCAGCTCATTCCCTGTTCGATTCCTTGTGATCCTGTGTTTTTCCTGATTGCCGTTGAAGAAGAAGGAGGAGGTTTTGTTTTCATCACTGTAAGATAAACTCTGTTTGATGTAGGGCTGTTATCATTGTTTGAGAGTTAGTCAGAAGAAGCATTTTAGTTGCTACAAAGTAAAGACTATTTATTTTCTTACTATCACTGTTTTAGAGTTTGTTTGTGGTTTACAGCAATGTATATTTTTACTCTCCGGTGAATTACACTATTCCGCATGTATTAGCTAACATTGGTTATGGGACCAGAGTTCTAATACTGGTTCTGAACCCAGAGTAGCTAACAGCGACATAGTACGGATTAACCTCCACTTGGTGGCCAGGCTGACATCCTTGCTTTTCCATACAACTAAATCAAGAAGAAATGAACATCTGGTTTTTGGGCATCTTCATGTAGGCCTTTTACGGGCTGTCCTTTGAAAGGAGCCTCTGGACTTCATCTTTCTGAATTTCTGACATTAATTTCGAGTTATTTTAAGCTTCAAATTCCCTGTGCATCGTTGTGGGAGGTGCTTTGAACCAAATGTCATGAGCATCTTGTTTTGGTCCTTCAAACTCAAACTAACTCAAATCTCTCAAGGTGAGTTTTCAGGATGCAAGGTATGGTGATTGGCAGAGATGGTCTTCAGCTGGTTTGGACCAGTTCACCCGAACTGGTAGTGGTGACCTGCAGGTGGGGGTGGCCCTGCCCACCCGTCCCAGCTCCAAGACATCCTATGTAGCCTCAGTTTTGATGCTGTGCATGAGTAAAGCACATGCTGGAAATATCCCACCTCTGGATATTGGGCATGTCCAGTCTAATGAAAAGAAGGGCTAAGGGTGATATGATAGCAGTTTCAATATTTGAAGGATCTCTCCAAAGATGAGGTGCTCAAACTATTTTCCAAAGCACCTGAAGACAAGTGTCAAGAGGGAAAAACTGGGAAGCTTTCAGATTTGGGTGAATGCCAGCGTTCCAAAGAGCATCCAAAATTAAATCAGAGTCCAAGGCAAAGTATTGCTCAAAGTTCCAACTGATGAAGAGAGCCATGTTGGCACATCTGGGAAAACCTGAATCTGAAAGCTTCCCGGTTTTCCCCACCTAGTTCAAAGTTCAAGATCTTGCCCCCCACACCCACCGGTCCATCCCATGGTCCAATCTCCCACTGCCATGCTGGCAGTTCCACCCATCCAATTCCGGTCAGGTGCAGAGGTCCAAAGACAAAGGATGACCTTGGCTTTCTACAAAGAACTTTGTTATGGCTACATCTCATCTAACTCTGTACAATCCCCTCTCCCATTTTCCCATCATAGAAAATGCATAGTAGAATAATAGAAAGTGTGGCAGGCCAGAGACCCAAAAGTAAAGATGGCTGCAGACCTGACAACAAGAAAAGAAACAATGGCTGGAAAGCCTATGGAGATTCTCAGTCATCCAGGTCATGGTTGCCTCAAAGGTGCTTTTTCTAGAAAGCAACTAGGCTTTCTGGTTTTTCTTTGAAGGTGTTTCGCTTCTCACCCAAGAAGCAGAGCTGAAGAAGCCTCTTGGATGAGAAGTGAAATGTCTTCAAAGGAAAACCAGACAGTCCAGCTGCTCCATGAAAAAGCACCTTTGGGACAATGATTGGAAACTAACCAAGGAGAGGAGCAACCTAGAACTTAAGGAGAAATTTCCTAATGGAAAGAGCAATAAACCAATGAAATGGCTAATCTTCAGAAGTTGTGGGTTCTCCATCAATGGAGGCTTTCAAAAAGAGACAATACAATACAATACAATAGCAGAGTTGGAAGGGACCTTGGAGGTCTTCTAGTCCAACCCCCTGCATGGGCAGGAACCTTATACCATTTCAGACAAATGGCTGTCTAACATCTTCTTAAAGACTTCCAGGGTTGGGGCATTCACAACTTCTGGAGGCAACTTCTGTTCCAGAGGTTAATTGTTCTAACCGTCAGGAAATTTCTCCTTAGTTCTAAGTTGCTTCTCTCCTTGATTAGTTTCCACCCATTGCTTCTTGTCCTGCCCCCAGGTGCCTTGGAGAATAGTTTGACTCCCTCTTCTTTGTGGCACCCTCTTTGTGGCACCCTCTGAGACAGGACAACCCTTTGTCTGAAATGATATAGGCTCTCCTGCTCAAGCAAGGGGTTGGACTAGAAGACCTCCAAGGTCCTTTCTGACTCTATTATTCTATGTTCCATATTCTAAGGCTTAATGTCCAGGTGGAGCATCATACCAAACAACACGGAATCCGATTTCAGATGGGGAGGAGAAAAGATTTAGCTTAATTTTCAAATTCTTGATGGCATCATCTTCCAACACTTGAATTCTACCATATGTTCCTTTATGAGCTAGTCATTTCAAGCCATTCGTTTTCAATTTACATGGTCATAAAGCACAAAGCAAAGCATTGTTTTTATACCGCTCTCTTGCCAAAGCAAAGTAAACACCTCGACGCATATATTCGACTATGTGAATAAAGCGAAACCTTTAAATAGATATTTAAATGGGTGCTATTTTAAATCTGCTTATGCTATCTAGTCTACAATAGTAACGGAATTTAAAAAAAGAGAGAGAAAGAGAGAGAGAGCTTGGTGGACCCATTGTTCCCCATAAATAGAGAAAAATACAAGTGGAAAAATTTATAACAGATGGCATATACAAGATATTTTTTTTACCCAAACTTCTTTTTTACAGGTGAAACAGATAGCAATAATTTTGCTCCTTGTTGTTTCGTTTTTTTTTTTTTAAGCATCTGCAATAATGGGAATTCACAAAGAGAGGGAAACAATTTTCTTTGCTTTTAGGTCGGTACAACATAAATGATTCTATTGAAATAGAATTGTGTGCAGAAATACACAACAGGTGGGTGCGTACTGCTAATGTTTATGGCAAGAACAGCCTTATTGGAAATAAAGAGAAATGACATTTTTTTTGTGATGTAATGTGGAGGCATGCAATTATCCACAGAGTGATGTTGGTAAGATTCAGTAGCAGTTAAACAAAATTCGACACCGCATTTCAATAATTGCTTGCCTCTAGATTGAGGTCCACTGAATTCAAGGATGTTCGACCTGGAGTTCACACCAACTATGTTCTCGCAGCACATTTAACTAGGTCATTTAAACAATGGGTAATTAAGCTTAGTAATTAAACAAAACAAAAACATTGGCTAACATTTTGCAATTAATATGTTGGGGAGACTCAAGGTTAAGTCAGCTATCCAGACCAAGTAGGTTATTCAAATGCAGGGGTGGGATTCAGTCGGTTTGGGACGGTTCGGGAAACCTGGTTGTAAAATTGCTGGCTGGCCCTGCCTCTTCCACCCCTGCTCCTTCCAGGAGTCCCCATATGCCCCGTTTTGGCTTCCAGGTAAGTGCAGGGAGGCCTACTAGGCCCAAAATGGAGTGTCTCCTCCCCCATGGCCCATTTTTGCTCCCAGGGGGGTGCAGGAGGCAGAGTGCTACCTGTCACACCCCTGGCCATGCCTACCATGGCTATGCCCACCAAGCCAGTCATTAGGGAAGAGAACCGGTTGTTAAATTATTTCAATCGCACCACTGCATCAAATGATATGGTGGTTATATACGGGATGCTATGATAGCAGTCTTCTGGTATTTGAGAGGCTGTCACAGAGAAGAAGGGGTCAATCTATTCCCTTGAGGTGCACTCGAAAGCTACAGCTAGTCCAAAACGCAGCCGCGCGGGTGATTATGGGAGCCACTAGATGCTCCCACATAACACCGATCCTGCGTGAGCTGCATTGGCTTCCTGTGGTTTTTCGAGTGCGCTTCAAGGTTCTGACAACTATCTTTAAAGCGCTCCATGGCTCGGGGCCTAGTTATATGCGAGACCGCCTCCTGCCCCATACATCCCTTAGACCGATACGCTCCCACAGAGAGGGCCTTCTCAGGGTGCCGTCGGCCGGACAATGCCGACTGGCGACACCCAGGGGAAGAGCCTTCTCTGTGGCGGGCCCAGCCCTTTGGAATGACCTACCCCCTGAATTACGTACCATCACCGACCTCCGCCTCTTCCGCCAATGTCTTAAGACATATTTGTTTCAACAAGCCGGCCTAGCCTAACCTCCCATGGGGACTTTTAGGTAGTTTTAAATTGGGTTTTTAAAAATTTGGTTTTAGCGCAGGATAGGTTATTTAATAGTTTTTTAAATTATATTTATTGTATTTTGTATGTTTTTAAATTTTCCTGTGCGCCGCCCTGGGTCCTTCGTGGAGAAGGGCAGGATATAAATTTAAATAAATAAATAAATAAATAAAATAAATAAATCCAAAACACTTGAAGGCAAGTAATGGCTGGAAGATCGTTAAAGTGAGATCCTGCTTGGAACCAAGAACACATTTCTTGACAGTGAGAACAATTCATCAGTGGAACTTATCCCTGGAACAGAGGTGGGTTGCTCCTGGTTTGTCCCAGTTTGGCCGAACAAGTAGTGGTGATTTGGCCTGGGTCGCAGAACCAGCAGCGACCCAGGCTGTCCACACCCCTGAACCGGTTCCTCAGTCTCTTCTGCAGTTGCCAGCATGTTTCTGACATGCACAGAACAATGTGCAATCAACTGCATATGCGCGAGCAACATGCGGTGGGTGCGCGCCTGAAGCAAACTGGTGCCAACTGGTAAAGGAACCCACCCCTGCCCTGGAAGTTGTCGATGCTCCATTACTGGAGGTTTTCAAGAAGAGATTGGACAACCATTTGTCCAGAAGCCGTGCGGATCTGGATGGGAAGTAACGGACTCAGGCTCAACCCGACCAAGACCGAGTGGCTGTGGTTTCCGGCTGCCCGATTCAACCAGCTCTCTCCAACGCTGGCCATAGGGGGAGAACATCTTGCCCCTGTGGATGGGGCGCGCAATTTGGGTGTCCTCCTGGATACCCGGCTGTCTATGGAAGAGCAAGTGACAGCCGTGGCCAGGAGGGCGTTTTACCAGGTCCGCCTGGTCCGCCAATTGCACCCCCTATTGGATCGGGACGCCCTTCGCACAGACACTCATGCCCTCGTGACATCCCGACTGGACTATTGTAACTCTCTCTACATGGGGCTTCCCTTGAGGTGCACCCGGAGGCTTCAGTTAGTTCAGAATGCAGCCGCGCGAGCAATCATGGGAACCACTAGGTTTACCCACATTACACCGCTCTTGCGCGAGCTGCACTGGCTGCCTGTCGTCTTCCGGGTGCGCTTCAAGGTGTTAATTATCATCTTTAAAGCGCTCCATGGCTCGGGACCTAGCTACCTGCGGGATCGGATCCTGCCTCACACATCCTCACGGCCGATTCGCTCCCACAGAGAGGGACTTCTCTGGGTGCCGTCCACTAGACTTTGTCAGCGGGCGACGCCCAGGGGAAGGGCTCTCTCTGTGGCGGGCCCGGCCCTCTGGAATGACCTTCCCCCCGATATTAGAACGACCACGGACCTCCGCTCCTTCCGCTTGAAATTGAAGACTCATCTTTTCCGCCTGGCCGGCCTAGGGTAGTCTCTCTCTCTATGGGTTTTTAAAATGTATATCAATATTTAGTGGGGATTTTTAGTTAATGGGATTTTAGCACAGGAATTAATTTAATCTGTTTTAAATTGGTATGTATTTTGTATATTTATTGTTTTTATTCTCCCTGTGCACCGCCCCGAGTCCCTGTGGGGAGAGGGAGCGGTCAATAAATTCAACTATTATTATTATTATTATTAGAATGGTATATAGGGTTTCTTGCTTGAGTAAAGTGTTAGGCTAGAAGACTTCCACAGTCCCTTCCAACTCTGTTATTCTATGTTCTGTTTTTCACAAGTTCCTGTTTCAATTTAAGAGCACAATTGTGGAGGATTATAAGAGGCCCACCTTGAGGCTGGCTCTTTCTCAAGTGAGTAAGGCCACACTGCGTCTTCCAAATTGTCCACCTGCTTGCAGGTCAAGAAGTGGCAAACTAAACAAAGAGAAATATTGATCCTGGTGATGATTTCGCGGAGTGACTATTTCATACCTGGGATTTGAAATATATAGCAAAAAGCTTCATGTAAGTTACTATGAATTACTAGAGAAATGTCACGGAATGCATCTAACACATAATACACAAACAAGGAAAAGGGTTTAGATTGCAGGAGAATGAACCCTTCCATGTGCTGTATGTTTAAAAACAATGAATAGAATAGAATAGAATAGAATAGAATAGAATAGAAAATATGGAGTGGAGTGGAGTGGAGTGGAGTGGAGCAGAGCTGGATAGGATGGGATGGGATAGGATGGGATGGGATGGGATGGATGGGATGGGATGGGATGGGATGGAATGGAATGGAATGGAATAGAATAGAATATAGAATAGAATAGAATAGAATAGAATAGAATAGAATAGAATAGAATAGAATAGAATAGAATAGAAAATATGGAGTGGAGTGGAGCGGAGCTGGATAAGATGGGATGGGATAGGATAGGATGGGATGGGATGGTATGGAATGGAATGGAATAGAATATAGAATAGAATAGAATAGAATAGAATAGAATAGAATAGAATAGAATAGAATAGAATAGAATAGAATAGAATAGAATAGAATAGAATAGAAAATATGGAGTGGAGTGGAGTGGAGCGGAGCGGAGCGGGATAGGATGGGATGGGATGGGATGGGATAGAATAGAATAGAATAGAAAATATGGAGTGGAGTGAAGTGGAGCGGAGCTGAATAGGATGGGATGGGATGGGATGGGATGGGATGGGATGGAATGGAATGGAATAGAATAGAATAGAATAGAATAGAATAGAATATAGAATAGAATAGAATAGAATAGAATAGAATAGAATAGAATAGAATAGAATAGAATTCTGTATTGGCCAAGTGTGATTGGACACATCAGGAATTTGTCTTTGGTGCAGATGCTCTCGGTGTACATAAAAAGACAAGATACATTCATCAAGAATCATAAGCTACATCCCTTAATGATAGTCAGAGGGTACAAATAAGCAATCAGGAAACAATCAATATCAATGTAAATCGTAATGATACAAGCCACAAAGTTACAGTCCTGCAGTCATAAGCGGGAGGAGATGGGTCATAGGAACGATGAGTAGACTAATAGTAATAGTAATGCAGCCTTAGTGAATAGTTTTACAGTGGTGAGGGAATTATTTGTTTAGCAGAGTGATGGATTTAGGGGACAAAAATTGCCCTTGTGTCTAGTTGTTTTCGTGTGCAGCGCTCTAGGGCATCGTTTTGAGGGTAGGAGTGGAAACAAGTTATGTCCAGGATGCGAGGGGTCTGTAGATATTTTCACAGCCCTCTTTTTGACTCCTGCAGTGTAACAGTTTGCCTCAATGGAAGGCAGGTTGGCAGCAATTGTTTTTTTCTGCAGTAGGTGGATCAAATCAGGACAGGCATATTTCAGCCGAAACATTCTTGAATTCAGCTGTAATCCTACATGACTCTGGTCTTGATCTTTAATACATGCAGCCTTCAGTCCTGGTCACCCTAATACCCAGTGGTGGGTTTCTGCAGGCTCGCACCTACTCGCGAGAGCCGGTTGGTGAAATTTAGAGAACCGGTGAGAGGGGGTTCCACCGGCGTACCTGGAAGTAAATCTGGCCCGCCGCTGCCAGTGACCCAACGGGAAGGAAAGGAAAGAAAAGGAAAGGAAGGAAGGAAGGAAGGAAGGAAAGAAAGAAGGAAAGAAAGAAAGAAAGAAAGAAAGAAAGAAAGAAAGAAAGAAAGAAAGAAAGAAAGAATTTATCATCACGCCTAGATAAAGTGCAAGTGCAAGTCAAATCAACAGGGAAAATAGATCATAAGAGTCAGTCAGTTCTTCCTCGGGTAGAGGCTTTCCACGGGGTGGCTGGAGCTGTTTTTCCTTTGGGCTGGCCTTGCTTCGCTCTCGCCCCCCCTCCCCGTAGATGTTTTATCGGGGAGTCCTGGGGGGGGGAGGAAAATTCCCTCCACTGTTCTATCAGGCCTCCATAGGGCCTCACCGCGTCGCAGGCTCGCCACCCCACACCAGGGCCTCAGCCAGGGCCTCCACCACTCCAATAGGCCTCTGCTGGGGCCTCCGGCACTCCATCGGTCCGCCGCGCCTCCCGTCCCTCTGCGGCCGCCAACCTCACCAGCCATCCCCTGTGGAAGCCTTCACCCGGCCTCGCTGCTCCACGGGGGCCTCCGCCGGGTTTGAGATGGTCCGCGCAGCTCCGCCACTGCTCCGCCGCCGCTCCGCCTTTCCTACCACCCGGCGTTCCGGCGCTCCCTCCAGCGCTCCGCTGCCGCTCAGCCCCTCCGCCGGGGGCCACCAGCCTCCGCCAACCTCCGCTGGGGCCTCCGGCCTTTTGCCGCTCTCCGCCGCCACTCCGCCAGGGCCTCCGGCCTCCACCAGCCTCCGCCAGGGCCTCAGGATCTTCCGGCGCTCTCCGCCGCCGCTCCATTCCATCTGAGGCCTCCGGCCTCCACCGGCTTCTGCCAGGGCCTCCGGCCTTCCGGCGCTCCCTCTGCCGCCGCTCTATCAGTCCACCAGAGCCTCCAGCCTTTGCTTGGCCTCCGCTAGGGCCTCCGACTTTCCGGCCTGCCGGCGTTTTTTCCCGGCGTTTTTTTTTCCGGCGTTTTCCTCCGGGCTCCCCCCGCGCCTCCCGTCTCAGCCGTCACACTCACCGGCGTTGGAAAGGCCTCAGTGTGACGGCTGGGTCTTCAACTTGCTGGGCCGGCCCTTGCCGATCACCCCAAAGGGGCCGGCCGCGTCCTCCGAAGCCAAATGGGCCTCCGGTCAGCATCGCCTCAAACCTCCGCCGCCATTCCTTCGCGCATGCTCATTAACAGACTGACTGACTCTTATGATCTATTTTCCCTGTTGATTTGACTTGCACTTGCACTTTATCTAGGCGTTTCCTCCCTTTAAAGCCAGCAATGGAGCCACGGGATGGTTTTTTATTCAAGGTCCGACCTCCTCGATCTACGAGAGTCCCCCCTCTCGCAGGTTTGGCCCCTTAGTTTATCTCGGGCCCACCTCAAGGATGGGTTAATTAATCCAGAGAGGTGGAAAAAACGCAAGCTCAGGGGGTTTTTAAATAAATTTTTAATTAGGCTTTTAAGGGGTTCTGGGGTGGGGGAGGGGTTTAAAAAAAAAGATATAGACAGATGGAGATTGAAACAGTGATCAATAGTAAGGGCCAGGATAGCAGTCGACGGCGGGAAGCGGAAGGCGAAAGGAAGGGGGATACTCGAGTCGTTCCACAGGAGGGCATACCAATTCAGAGGGTCGTGGGGAGGGGCAGGACCGAGGGGAGACAATTTTCATCCTCCCGGTTGGTGGCACGTAGCCGTTGGTTGCAAACGGTCGGGTGCCACAACCCCCGCAGGCTAGGTGGCCAGGGAATACAGAGCCAGGGTCTGCGGCTGATGTTTTGCAACGCCAGGTCCGTTGTCAACAAAGCCCCCCTCATTAGTGACCTTGTGTCAGAGGGGGAGCCGGACCTGGTAGGAATTGCGGAAACCTGGTTGGGACACCAGGGAGGACTTCCCCTTGTTGAAATGTGCCCAACAGGCTACCGCGCATTTCATCAGCCGCGGGCCCTAGGCAGGGGTGGTGGGGTAGCGGTCATTATTAAGGAAGGCCTTGAGCCGAGAGAGACCATTGTGCCTCAGACTACCGGCTGTGAGTCCCTCTGCGTGAAGTGGGGCCTAGGGAGGCAGTTGGGCTTGCTGGTTGTATACCTGGCTCCCCGCTATGTAGCAGCAGCCCTGCCCGAGCTCCTGGAGGTGATCGCTACGGTGGCAGTTGAGACCCCCAGACTTATAGTCATGGGGGACTTTAACCTGCCATCGTTGGGCGAATCATCCGTGGCAGCTCGGGAGTTCATGGCTTCCATGACGGCCATGGACCTGACCCAAGTAATTCAGGGCCCCACCCACGAGGGTGGACATACGCCGGATCTCATCTTTGTCTCGGGCCAATGGAAGAGTGATCTGGGTACAGGGGACATAGTCATCACACACTTGTCATGGTCAGACCACTCACTTCTCCGGCTCGACTTTCCGACCGCTGCTCCCCTCCGCGGGGAGGCGGAACCAGAGTTACCAATCTGGTACCGCCCCAGGCGCTTGATGGACCCGGATGGGTTCCAGACAGCGCTTGGGCCATTTCCTGTATCCCTGACCCGCGCCCCGATGGAGGACCTCACGGCCGCATGGAATAGTGCGGCCGTGGGAGCCTTAGATCAGGTCGCGCCCTTGCGGCCTCTCTTGCGGCGGCGAACCACCCTGGCTCCTTGGTTTACTGAGGAGCTGCGGGTGATGAAACGCCGCAAGAGATGCCTAGAGAGTAGATGGAGGTCTAGCCGCTCTGAATCTGACCGGACACAGGTAAGAGCCCATTTACGGACTTACATTGTGGCGCTGAGGGTGGCCAAACGTCATCATTGTGCCACTCTCATAGCATCCGCAGAAAACCGCCCTGCCGCCCTGTTTAGGGTGACCCGTGCCCTCCTTCAACAGAGGGAACGGGAAGCCCCGCTACAGGGTAGAGCAGAGGAATTTGTGACTTTTCTGCAGGAGAAAACCGCCCAGATACAGAGTGAGCTGGCCCCCATTCATGGCCCAGTGGGATGCCACGAGAGAGATCTTGTTTGGGAGGAGTTTGACCCCGTTACTTCCGAGGATATGGACAGGCTACGTGGGCGACTGCGAGCCACCACATGTTTATTGGACCCGTGCCCCTCCTGGCTTGTACTGGCATCCTGGGAGGTGACACGAGGCTGGCTCCAAGAGGTTGTCAACGCATCCTTGGGTGAGGGTTCCTTGCCTGCCTCCCTAAAAGAGGCGATGGTGAGGCCCCTCCTCAAGAAGCCCTCTTTGGACCCAGCTCTTTTAAACAACTACCGTCCAGTCTCCAACCTTCCCTTTTTGGCGAAGGTTGTCGAGAGTGTGGTGGCACAACAGTTTCCCCGTCACCTGGAGGAAGTTGACTATCTAGATCCGCGCCAGTCCGGCTTTCGGCCCGGGCATAGCACCGAGACGGCATTGGTCGCGTTGGTAGATGATCTCTGGAGGGCCAGAGATGGGGGATGTTCCTCCATCCTGGTCCTATTAGACCTCTCGGCGGCTTTCGATACCATCGACCATGGTATCCTATTGCATCGGCTGGGGGGGTTGGGGGTGGGAGGCACCGTTTTACGGTGGTTCTCCTCCTACCTCTCTGGCCGATCGCAATTTGTGCGGGCAGGAGAGCAGAGGTCGACCCCGAGACCCCTCACATGTGGGGTGCCTCAGGGGTCGGTCCTCTCGCCTCTCCTGTTTAATGCATACATGAAGCCGCTGGGTGAGATCATCCGTGGTTTTGGGGTAGAGTACCACCTGTACGCTGATGACACCCAGCTGTACATATCTACCCCAAACCACCCCAACGATGCCGTAGCGGTGATGTGCCAGTGCCTGGAAGCCGTGCGGATCTGGATGGGAAGTAACGGACTTAGGCTCAACCCGACCAAGACCGAGTGGCTGTGGTTTCCGGCTGCCCGATTCAACCAGCTCTCTCCAACGCTGGCCATAGGGGGCGAACATCTTGCCCCTGTGGATGGGGCGCGCAATTTGGGTATCCTCCTGGATACCCGGCTGTCTATGGAAGAGCAAGTGACAGCCGTGGCCAGGAGGGCGTTTTACCAGGTTCGCCTGGTACGCCAATTGCGCCCCCTATTGGATCGGTACGCCCTTCGCACAGTCACTCATGCCCTCGTGACATCCCGACTGGACTACTGTAACTCTCTCTACATGGGGCTCCCCTTGAGGTGCACCCGGAGGCTTCAGTTAGTTCAGAATGCAGCCGCGCGAGCAATTATGGGGACCACCAGGTTTACCCACGTTACACCGCTCTTGCGCGAGCTGCACTGGCTACCTGTCGTCTTCCGGGTGCGCTTCAAGGTGTTAATTATCATCTTCAAAGCGCTCCATGGCTCGGGACCTAGCTATCTGCGAGATCGGATCCTGCCCCATACATCCTCACGACCGATTCGCTCCCACAGAGAGGGACTTCTCCGGGTGCCGTCCACTAGACTTTGTCAGCGGGCGACGCCCAGGGGAAGGGCTCTCTCTGTGGCGGGCCCGGCCCTCTGGAACGACCTTCCCCCTGATATCAGAACGACCACTGACCTCCGCTCCTTCCGTATGAAATTGAAGACCTATTTCTTTCGACTGGCCGGCCTTGAATAATTCTCTCTGTCTATTGATTCCAAATGTATTTTAATGGGTTCTTAATCATTTTTAGCACGGGTAACACTGTTTAATTATGTTTTAAGTATGTATTTTGTATTTATTCTATATTGTTTTTAGTTTCTCCTGTGCACCACCCCGGGTCCCTGTGGGGAGAGGGTGCGGTTAATAAATCCGAATTTGATTTGATTTGATTTGAATTGAGTCCAAAATTTTGGTTGCTAAGCAAGAGCGTTGTTAAATGAGTTTCACCACATTTTAAAAGGTGGCCACTCCCACCCTGTCACATGACTGCCAAGCCACACCCACAAAATAGGCCACACCTACAGAGTAGGTTCTAAAATTTTTGAAACCCACCCCTGCTAATACCCTTCCCCCCCCCAAAAAAAATGTTGAGATCCTGGAAAATGTACAGAGAAGAGCAAACAAACAGGGTCCTTGGGTCCTTTTTTGGAGAAGGTGCGGGGTATAAATTTGAATAAAATAAAATAAAATAAAGGATAAATGGTCTGGAGGCTTAATTGGATGACGAATGGCTGGGGGACCTAGGTATGCCTTGTCTATCTAAGAGAAAGATCAGCTGGACATGATAACTGTCTTCTAGCATTTGAGGGCCTGTCACAAAGAAGAGGGATTGACTTTTTTTTTTGTCTCTAGGGTACCAGAGGGCAGGACAAGAAGTAATGGGTGGAAGCTTGTCAAAGAGAGATCCAACCTAGAAGGAAAAATGTTCTGACAGGGAGAACAGTTAATCAATGGAATGGCTTGTCTCCTGGAGTTATGGATGCTCCATCAACGGAGGTTTTCGACAATAAACTGGACATCCATTTGGCTAGGATGTACAAGGCTCCTGCCTTGAGAAAGGGGTTGGACTGGAAGACCTTCGAGGTGTGATGTGATGTTGTTGATCTTCATCACCTCCGTTGTCTTCAGTACTGACATTCAGTCCTATTATGTTATTCCTGCAAGACACGAAGTAGGATAAGAGTTGTTTGCCGGTTTTTAAGTTGCATGGTTTTCTTGGGACCAAAAACCACGAAGATGGTTTGTATACTGTATTTTTCGGAGTATAAGACGCACCCTTTCCCCCCTTAAAAGAGGGTGAAAATTTGAGTGCGTCTTATACATTGAATGTAGCCCCGCCCACCCACCGTCCCTCTGCCTCCCAGCAATCTATCTCCTTGCAGCCAATGAGGAAAATGGGGATTGCGGAGGCTGCAATAGGCTATAGCAATCCCTGCAGCCTGAAACAGCTGATGATCAGGAGAAATTGGAAGTGAAACTTGCTGTTTGCTCCAGGAGGCAAATTGCTTGGAGGCAGAAGCAGATTTCTTTTCTTGTGCTAATCAGGCTGTTTGCTGCAAGAAGGTAAGTCAATATCTATACATGCCTGTAGAATGTTCAAGTTATTAGACTTATTTTTGAAAGACTGCTTTATTATTGTTCTAGACAGCTTAACAAAGTGAAGAAGCTTTTTTAAAATAAACGCTTGATCTGAAGAGGCCCAGTGCTATTGTATCTTCTTTTAAATAGCAGAGAAGAACTAGACTTCCAGAAAGCCACATCAATTTTAACAGCATCTTTACAAGTATAGCCTGAAATGTAACACTGCAAACAGTGTCTATTGTCTGTACTGTTTGCTGTTTGCTGCAAGGAGGCAAATTGCTGGGAGACAGAAGCAGATTTATTCCCTAGGTACCTCTTATACTTTGGAGAGTCTTATACTCCGAAGAATACGGTATATTATTGTTTATATTTATACCCCGCACCCATCTCACCACAAGGGACTCGGGGCGGCGCACAGGGATAATAAAATATAAATACAAAATATATACAAAATTAAAACTAAATTAAACAAACCCATCCTGCGCTAAAACCAGTTAAAACCCATAATTAAAACTTTGGTAACTAAAAGAAGTGCAGTGACGAGTAAAATCATGCTAGGCCGGCTTGATGAAAGAAATGCGTCTTTAAACGCTGGCGGAACAGGCGGAGGTCCGAGATGACCCAGAGTTCAGGAGGTAGGTCGTTCCAGAGGGTTGGGCCCATCACAGAGAAGGCTCTTTCCCTGGGCGTCGCCAACCGGCACTGCCCAGTTGACGGCACCCAGAGCAGACCCTCTCTGTGGGAGCGGATTGGTCGTAGGGATGTATGGGGCAGCGTACAAATATGTGCACGCATACAGCTGTATTTGTAAAAGTGACACACACACATACGCATGAAATCATCCTCCCCGCCTCCTCCCAATGCCACCATCTTCACCAGTCTGCTGAGCCAGAAAGATTTGGGGTCGCTGTTCTAAGAAATTTCCAAATGATGTTAATTGCATGTAAAGCTCCATGAAGAAGTGTTTTTTGTCTACATTTTTCTCCCTTTCCTTTGTAGAGGAATTTGAAAAGAGCTTTTGAGCGTTCTGGTTTTTCAGTTTCTCTTTGACGGAAGGCTGGCTGGGACTTCTTCTCGCCGGTTTCCCTCACTAATTTTTTATGGAAGATGTCATGTAGAAGTGCAAGGCTGTTGAAGTGTCCCAGAAGCTGAGAATACATTAGAGACCTGTAACACAATTACAGGATGTGTTTTTAACAGCGGCTGCCAGGGAAGATGGCAGTCTTACTGAGATAGCTTGTCAATCCTCGTACACTGCAGAAAATGCTCCAATTCTCTGTGACCGTCTCGTCCCCTTCTAAATTGCTACCAGTTACAGTCTTCCACATTTTTATTCTGTGCAATCCAGCGGAACATCACAAAGACATTGTGTGTGTGTGTCTCCATCAATGGGATAACTCTCTAAAATTGGGAAGTTAAACTTATTCCAAATGTAAATGCAGTAAATGTGGAATAAGAGAAGTAGAAGCCAAAAAAGAAGGACTGTTTTTTTTTAAATGGGTTATTCAAATTATAAATTTATTTGTATCCTGCCTTTAATAACTGAAGGCAGTGAATATATCCAACATACCTCCTACTTTTCCCAAAACCACAACCTTGTGAGGTGAATTGGGCTGAGAGAGAGTGACTGGCCCAAGATCACCCACCTCATGGCCAAGGTGGGACTTGAACTCATAGTCTCCTGTTTCCCAACCTGGTGCCTTAACCACTAGACCAAACTGACTACAGATAGCCTTGACGTACAACAGTTAATGTATTGGTGTTGTGGCCTGTTGGCCGTCAGCTCCTCCAGCTGCTGAATCAGAGGAGGAGGAGGAGGTGTGGGAATCAGGGTCAACAACAAGGCAACCTGAGACCTCCGAGGGGGAAAAGGGAATGAAGCTGGCAGAGAGAGAGAGAGACAGAGAGACAGAGAGAGACAGAGACAAGCCTGGGCCGTCCGTCAGCCCTCAGGTGGAGAGTCAACAGCCCCCAGGTCTGGAGGTGGCTGATGAGGAAGAGGAGGAACAGCTGGGTCCAGTGCCTGGCACGCGGATGCACAGAAGGCAGTGGAGAGGAGAGTGGTGGAAATCTATGGGCCGGTCCTTGGGATGGAAGAACCACCATTGCTAGCAAAGTCCCACCTTAGCTCTGGGGATAAAAGGCAGGGGGCGAAGATGAATAGATGTGGCAAATGACTATTCATCTTCCGGCTGTCCAGATTGTTAGCCCGAGAGAGGAACTATTTGCCGGGGCCGCCAGCGCTCCTAATAAAGGAATCACTGCTTCAACTAGAGAGGGTCTGTCGTGTTTGGGAAGCTGGGTCAGAACAAGTGGTGAGAGCCATCCCTACCCTTCTGGTCTTTAGAAAGGCCAAACTCTGTCAGCTGGTCTGAGATAAAACTCCACCTCATCTCTTCTTGTTCCCTTCCTTTCCATCTTTGCTCATTTTAGTGCTAATATTTATTGTTTTGATGTTTTAATCTTGTCGCTCTTCTTGGTGGTGATCTGCCTAGAGTCACCTCTAGGTAAGATGGGCAGATGCGACTTTCAGCAATCAATCAGTACAATTCTTCCTTGGTGACTTTACTCTCTTTCCTTTATCCGTGTGGATTCTTTTGTTGTCTTTTTCAGATTTTTCCCCTGTAGCCAGATAGTATTCTTCTCCCTTACTTCCCCCAGCCCCTCCTCACATTGGACATGTATGTTATAGTGCTTTTTGTCAGAGTATGAATATTCATAGACTGGAATAGACATGGCAACAGATCAGCCAACGGGGACTGTTTGGATAGAGATCGTAACAGGTCAGTGTCAGTTTGTGAAGCATCTCTATGAACACCATCAAACTGCCATAGAGAGAGGGGGGGATTCCAAACATACCTGTGGTCAAAAAGGAATGTCAGGCTGGCTAGTGAATGCGCATGTCTAAACTACCATCTCTCATTGGCTGTGATTTATGACGAAGGCTGAAGGGAGGACAGTAATGCAGGCAAAGTTCAGAAGCAGATAAAGAAAGCAAAAAAAGATGGCTGCAAATAAGAAACGCCTAATGAGGAATGCCTAATGAAGCTGTTGAATTCTAATAGTGGGTCGTTTATTATGAAGTAGGCATCGTTAGGGTACTTGACAGCCAGTCAATGAGGGCTGTTTGGAAACTGTAACAGTATTTGCTCTGTGAGCAACAAGGAAACAGCAAGGAGCCTGGGCACGGCTTAGCTCCGAAGCTCTGAGTCTGTGCTGAGCTCTAAAAGCTAGTCTGCTGCTCTGAACTTAAACTGAAACTTCTCTCCTCTGCCTGTGTTTGCTTGTATTTACTACCACATTGGAAAAACCTGCCTTTTGGTATTGTATATTTACTTCATGTGTTATATTATACACATCCTGCCGAATCAGTTACCTGCCTGTGCTTTCTGGATGTGATTGCTGCAACAAACTCCAACACTTTTACTATCTCTTCCTTTGGGATCCCCTGTCAATTTGAGCTCCCCTCCTTGCTAATTTCTCCTGACACGAGTTAATATTTATCCTGATTTCTTTTGTTGCTTTGGAAGAAATAATATCTCAGATGAGCTCAATTATTCCTGTCATGAAAGTCATCGTATCAGGTCTCCATTGTATCCCTAAAGTTATATTTGACTTTCAGTCCTCGGCTTACTCATTTCTCATTTTCTGACCATGGGCCTGAGGCTTCTGACTCTTCCATGCCATCTGAAGGAGAGACAGAATAACAGAGTTGGAAGGGACCTTGTAGGTCATCTAGTCCAACCCTCCGCCCAAGCAGGAGACCCTAGTCTTTTCTTAAAAGCCTCTACTGATATAGCACCCAAGAACCTCTGAAGGTAAGCTGTTCCATTGGTTTGATTGCTCTAGCCATTAGGAAATGTCTCCTAGGTGGCTTCTCTTCTTCGTTAGTCTCCATCCATTGTTTCTTGTCCTGCTGTCTGGTGCTTTGGAAAACAAATTGATCCCCTCCTCTTTGTGGTCCTCTTTGTGGCGGCTCCTCAAATACCAGAATAGTGCTGTTATGTCCCCTCTAGTCCTTCTTTTCTCTAGACTAGCCAAACCCAAATCCCGCAACTGTTCTTCATATATTTTAGTCTCCAGGTCTTTAATCATCTTACTTGGAAAATATTAAATATATAAGTATATATTTAAGAGCAAGATATTTTATTTATTTATGTATTTATTTCATTTTATTCGTATTTATACCCCGCCCTTCTCCAAAAGGACCCAGGGCGGCGCACAGGAAATTAAAACATACAAATATAGACAAAATATAAAATTTAAAAAACTATTAAATTTCCCCCCGTGCTAAAATCAATTTAAAATCCCCAAATTTAAAACTGTCTAATAATAGTCCTAACGAAGGTTACGCTAGGCCGGCTTGATGGAAAAGGTATGTCTTTAGACATTGGCGGAAGAGGCGGAGGTCAGAGATAGTTTGTAGTTCCGGGGGTAGGTCGTTCCAAAGGGTGCGGCCCGCCACAGAGAAGGCCCTACCCCTGGGCGTCGCCAACTGGCATTGCCCGGCCGACGGCACCCTGAGAAGGCCCTCTCTGTGGGAGCGGATCGGACGAAGGGATGTATGGGGCAGGAGGCGGTCTATAAAGGGGTGGGGAGGCAACATAACTAAGGTAGACTAGAGGAGGTAAGGGAAGAAGAAATGATACTAAATTATATTTGGGTTGGCGGAAATACCATCCCAAGGAAACATAAACAGTGTTATGAAAGAGACACCAATAACAATAGAGTTTAGAGTTTATTGTTTTTTTTATACCACCCTACTCCCGAAGGACTCAGGGTGGTGTACAGCCAAAATAAAAACAGATATATAAATATATAAAAACAAATACATAAAAGTTATATATTTTAAAACAGGGGTCTCCAATCTTTGCAACTTTAAGTCTGAAGGACTTCAGCTCCCAGAATTCTCCAGCCAGCAAAGCTTGCTGGAGAAGTCTGGGAGCTGAAGTCCTTCAGACTTAAAGTTGCAAAGGTTGGAGACCCCTGTTTTAAAAGCTTTTAAAAGATATTATTAAAATATTGGCCAAAACATGGAAAAAAACCCAAACTAACCCTGATTAAAACAATAGAAATTTAAATTTAAAAGTTTAAATTTAAAAATTTAAAAATCATGCTTTATGCCAGCCCGGCTTGTTGAAAGAGAAAGGTTTGGAGACCGTGGTGGAAGGTTTGTAAATCAGGGACTTACATGTGACATAGGTTCATAAGAACATAAGAACAGGCCACAGCCCATCCAGTCCAGCCTTCTGTCTCCCACAGTGGCTCCCCATTTGCTTCAGGGTCTTCCCAAGCAGATGTCTTCACCTGCTTATGATTCCCTGCAAATGGCATTGAGAAATCTCCTGCCTATCTCTCCATCCCGGAGGGTGTCCTTAGGCATCCATCATGATAGCCATTGATACCCTTGTTCTCCATGAACTCGTCTCATCCTTCCTTAAAGGTGTCGAGGCTGACAGCTGTCACCCCTTCTTCTGGCAGGGAGTTCCATAGACCAGTGATCCTCTGGGTGAAAAAGTACGTCCTCTTATTTGCTTGGTTCGCCATCCCGGGTGTAGGTTCTCCTGCTTGGGCAGGAGGTGGGTTGGACTAGATGACCTACAAGGTCCCTTCCAACTCTGTATCAAACAGGGTGGATTTGATTTAAATCAACTTGATTTAAATCACGATTTAAATCATGATTTAAATCACTAGTAAAAAAGCTTGATTTAAATCATAGTTTTCTACATAAAGACTAATTCTTGCTGGTATAACTTATAATATGCAATTAGATGAAGATTTTTAGAATGACAACTTTTTATATTAGTTTTTTTATCCCCAGTTTAATAGGTTAATCATTCATATTTGGACAACTTTTCTGTTGTACTTAGGAAGGAGAAAAATAATCATTACCTTAATAATAACAATTTAAATAGATTTATTCAACTGAAACAATAACATTACAGCATATGTTATTTGCTTAAACAAGCATCCATATTTGTTAACTAATTTGGCTAAACAATATATATATATATTTTAAGAAACTTAGACTTTCATTTTGTAGTACTGCTTGTCTGCTTGCCCCTTCCTCCTCACACTTAGTTTCAATTTCTTCTTGTGCAGATCTATTCCACTCCAAACAATCAGAAAAATATTGTTTCTATTCTATTCACTGAACTTCTTGAAACTTAGCACTGAAGGGGTTGATTCTGTATTCATAGGTTTGTAGAAGTTAGGATTAAGGTCTTTTTTTTCAACTCTGTTCATGTTATAACACTTTTGCTATGAAGAAGAGGCACGTGATCTCTGCTGAGTCAAATTCAGTTTTGAGAACTGCAAAAGTAAACCAAGCATCTGTGATAATATCTTGTAGGCAGAGAAACTGCCCAATAATCTTAGAAAAACCTCTGGAAGAGCATGACATTGTGAATGGATTAATGGAATGTATTTACCAAAAAATTTAACATATACAGCCTTATTCTACATAATTAAAAAACTAATCTTTATTTCATGATGGAATAACCTTTGGATGGTAATATATTTTCCTCAAAAAGCATTTTATATGAAAAAATCCAATGTAAATCAAAAAATCCAATTTAAATCAAAAAAATCCGATTTAAATCAAAAAAATCTGATTTAAATCAAAAAAATCCGATTTAAATCAAAAAAATCTGATTTTTTTGATTTTTTAAAATAAATCATTGATTTTTATCCACCCTGGTATCGAACCACATGTTTACCTCACAGGCTTGTGGTTTCTTACAGAACTTCCCACAACTCTAAGGCCTCAACTTCAATTCTACCGTCTCGCGACACAAGAACCCTGGGTCCGCTTGGAGAAGGGCGGAGTATAAATATAATAATATAATATAATAAATAAATAAATAAATAAACCTTTTAACCGTCAGAGATATCAGAATCCTGATCAGCCTGAGCTAACGGCATTCTTTAACGCCATAAGTCTGGATTAAAAAAAAAAACACAACTACCTGGGCTAATAACAACACCTTTCGGGGGCCTTCAGGTGCTTCTCTTTCCCAGTAAGTGGGGAAATATTTATTGGCCGTCGTCTCTGGGTCTCATAAAAATGAAAGGACATTAAAATTCCGACAGTGGCTTTGGCCGAGTTCTGCTCCGAAAATTACAAGCGAGATTAAATGGAATGCTGACAGCGTTCAGAGGGGATGATGGATGGCCTGCCATCTTTAAAGACAGCCCGAGCTGTGCTAAGGTCAGCTGCCACACACCAAAAAAAAATGGAAAAAAAAATGGAGGAGGGTGGAAATGACCAGAAGTGGAGTGTGGCTGAAAAGGAACCTCCCACTACTCAGGTGACATTTTGGTTTTGCTGAATCACTGGGAGAGAAAACACACAATCTACAGATGTCTTCCTGTTGCCTTTCAGATTTATACACATGTCCGTGCATATATGTGCCTGCGCATCAGTGGTGGGATCCTATTTTTTTTTGCGTAGTATGGCGTGGTGGGCGTGGCAGGGGAAAGATATTGGAAAATCTCCTTTCCCTTCTTACTCAAGGGAAAGGTTACTGTCAAATTTCCAATCCCTCCCCACTCCAGGGGAAGGATACTGCAAAATCTCCTTTCTTTCCCCATTCCAGAGGAAGGATACTGCAAAATCTCCTTTCCCTTCATACTCCAGGGAAAGCTTACTGTAAAATCTCCATTCCTCCCCACTCCAGGGGAAGGATACTGTAAAATCTCCTTTCCCTTCTTACTCCAGGGAAAGCTTACTGTAAAAATCTACATTCCTCCCCACTCCAGGGGAAGGATACTGCAAAATCTCCTTTCCCTTCTTGCTCCAGGGAAAGCTTACTGTAAAATCTCCATTTCTCCCCACTCCAGGGGAAGGATACTGTAAAATCTCCTTTCCCTTCTTACTTCAGGGAAAGCTTACTGTAAAATCTCCATTCCTATCCACTCCAGGGGAAGGGGACTGCAAAATCTCCTTTCCCTTCTTACTCCAGGGAAAGCTTACTGTAAAATCTCCATTCCTCCCCACTCCAGGGGAAGGATACTGCAACTATATCCCTGCGCTAAAAACCTGAAATCCTTAAAAACTAAACCCCTTAAAAACCCAATTAAAACAATTTGAACATTCAGACTAGAGGCTGGAAAGGTAGATTAGGCCATCATCATAATATCACCATCATATATCAACATCATATCATCATCATATCATCAACATCAATCATCATTAATGATCATCATATATCATCATCATCATATATCATCATCATCTTCATCACATATCATCATCCTATCATCACCATCGTCCGTACTCTCATACCTGATGTGGTTACTATCCTTTAAACAGTCTCATTCCTTGCCTTAAAGAGAATAAATCCCTCCTGATCATTTTTCCAAAAACCTCTACCTTTTTCTTTCTTTTCTTTCCCGAAGGGAATGCCTTTATTAATCAAGGAAGTGACTGCGTCCGGAAGGATGACAGTCTAACCCTTGATCCACAAATGAGAAAACGGGATCCCGTCTATTCTAGTCTTGATGAACTGACTGACTATCACCGGCTTAACACTGTTGATACAGTTTTGGCATTAAAACCACTAAATCAAACTTCAATTTAACATAAACACAGACACGTCTGCTGACTGGGCTTGGATGTGACATTTCTACCCCCACATTTTATTCCTCAAAGCCTCCGCTTGTCAAGGACAGGATTGATGAGGGTGTTTAAGGCAATATTATCCTCAAAATGTTTTAGGAACAATGGCTTCAGGGCTCAAGTATCTAAGACACTCCGATCGGCTTATTGTATCCCCGGGCACTTCACGGTCTAACGTAGGATGTGCAAATCTCAGCATCAATCAAGCGGGCCAGTGATTGAGGTCAATTGGCCCCCCTCCCCAGCTAAAGGGTTTAACTCATTGTCACATTTATTTATGATGCATGACGTTATGCTGATGGCCACACTCTTTTCCATCTTTATGGATTATTGGAAGAGGGATGCAAAAAAATATTTTCAGTCGCCTTCCTGTGACAAAATGTGATTCTCTCCCTCCGTTAATTCAATCCTAGGTTGCATTAACAGAGGGATAGAATATGGGGTGGGTTCCTGCCAGTTCTAGCCTCTTCTATAGAAGAGGTTCCACAAATCTACAGTGCCGTTTAGAACCGGTTCCAGCTCCCTCCCCCCGCCCTTCTGCCCATCATCAAGAGGAAGAGGAAGAGAGGAATTCTGGGAGTTGAAGTCCACAAGTCTTCAAGCTGTCAAGTTTGAACACCCCTGGGTTTTTTTTTTCTAAAGGGTGAGGGGTGCGAGGGTCTTGTAACTTGACAGCTTTGAGACTTCTGTGCTTCAAATGCCAGAGTTCCTGAGCCAACATTTTGGTTGCTAAGCAAGAGCGTTGTTAAGTGAGTTTCACCACATTTTACAAGTTGGCCACGCCCACCCAGTCACATGACTGCCAAGCCATTCCCACTCGGTCACATGGCTGGCAAGCCGCTCCCACCCAGTCACATGGCCAGCAAGCCACTCCCACAAAGCAGGCCACACCTACAGAAGAGGTTCTAAAAAAATTTGAAACCCACCACTGGATAAAAAGAATTAAGATGGTGCAAAGTATTAGTACAATTTTATAAAGATTTGGTAAGACTACTTTTAGAATACTGCATCCTATTGGGGTCACCCTGTGATTAAAAAGATGGTGAGACTCTGGAAAGAGTGCAGAGAAGAGCAGTGAAGATGATTAGGGGACTGGAGGCTAAAACATATAGCAATAGCACTTGTATATACTGAATCAAGAGCACATGGAGTACTACTATTGCTTTGCAAAGCCGTAGTAAGGCCAGTGTTGTAATAGTGCATCCAGTTTTGGTCACCCCATTAAAAAAAAGATGTTTAGACTCTAGAAAGAGTGCAGAGAAATGCAACAGATGATTAGGGGACTGGAGGCTGAAACATATAGTGATAGAACTTAGACTTAGATTCTGCTTCATAGTACTTGACAGCCTTCTCTAAGCAATTTGCAGACTCAGCTCAAACTAAGTTTAAATGCTACACTTAAGACATGTAATAAACATATACTATTTTATTCAATAAGAGAAGGGAGAGAGAGAAAGACGGAGGGAGAGAGAGGAAGGAAAGAGGGAAGGAAGGAAGGAAGGAAGGAAGGAAGGAAGGAAGGAAGGAAGGAAGGAAGGAAGGAAGGGCAAAAGCACTTAGACTTATAAACCACTTTACAGTGCTTTTACAGCCCTCTCCAAGAAATTTACAGAGTCAGATTCTTGCCCACCAATAATCTGGCTCCTCTTTTACTCATCTCAAAAGGATAAAAGACTAAGTCAACCTTGAGTCTAAATGCTACACTTAAGACATGTAATAAACATATACTACTTTATTCAGTAAGAGAAGAGAGAGAGAAAAAGGGGGAGGGAGAGGGAGGAAAGAAAGAGGGAAGGAAGGAAGGAAAGAAGGAAGGAAGGAGGGAATAGCAATAGCACTTAGACATATATACTGCTTCACAGTACTTTTACAGCCCTCTCTAAGCAGTTCACAGAGTCAGCCTCTTGTCCATCAACAATGTGGGTCCTCATTTTACCCACCTCGGAAGGATGGAAGGCTGAGTCAACCTTGAGCCTGGCAAGATTCGAACTGCTGAACTGCATATTTGGCAGTCATTGGGATCGTCTAGTCTAGTGAAAAGAAGGACTAGGGATGACATGATAGCAGTTTTCCAATATTTGAGGGGCTGCGACAAAGAAAGCGGAGTGGGAGCATTTATTCTCCAAAGCACCAGAAGGCAAGACAAGAAACAATGGATGGAAACTGATCGAGGAGAGAAGCAACCTGGAATTAAGGAGAAATTACCTAAGCAGTGAGAATAATTAACCAGTGGAATGACTTGCTTTCAAAGGTTGTAGGTGCGCCAACACTGGAGATTTCTAAGAAGAGACTGGACACGCACAAAACAGTCTTTGGAATGAACTCATCAAATTTGCAGATGACACCAAGCTGGCAGGAATAGCCAACACTCCAGAAGAGAGGCTTCAAATACAGAAGGATCTTGACAAACTTGAACATTGAGCACTATCTAACAAAATGAAATTCAATGGCGAAAAGAGTAAGGTTGTACATTTAGGCAAGAAAAATGAAATGCACAGGTACAGTATAGGTGGTACCTTGGTCAATAGCAGTAACTGTGAGAGGGATCTTGGAGTCCTAGTAGACAACCATTTAAATAGGAGCCAGCCGAGGGCAGCAGCTGCCAAAAAAGCCAACACAGTTCTAGGCTGCATAAACAGAGGGAGAGAATCAAGATCACGAGAAGTGTTAATACCACTTTATAACGCATTGGTAAGGCCACACTTGGACTATGGCATTCAGTTTTGGTCACCACGATGTAGAAAAGATGTGGAGACTCTAGAAAGAGTGCAGAGAAGAGCAACAAAGAGGATTAGGGGACTGGAGACTAAAACATATGAAGAACGGTTGCAGGAACTGGGTAGGTCTAGTTTAATAGAAAGAAGGATTAGGGGAAACATGATAGCAGTGTTCCAATATCTCAGGGGTTGCCACAAAGAAGAGGGAGTCAAACTATTCTCCAAGGCACCTGAGGGCAGGACAAAGAATCAATTGGTGGAAACTAATCAAGGAGAGAAGCGACCTAGAACTAAGGAGAAATTTCCTGACAGTGAGAACAATTAACCAGTGGAACAGAAGTTGCCTCCAGAAGTTGTGAATGCCCCAACACTGTAAGTCTTCAAGAAGATGTTGGATAGCCATTTGTCTGAAATGGTATAGGGTTTCCTGCCTAGGCAGGGAGTTGGACTAGATGACCTCCAAGGTCCCTTCCAACTCTGCTATTGTATTGTATTGTATTGAAAGAGAAAGAGGAAAATGGGGTATAGATTTTGAAAAAGAGGTTTCTTCAGGAGTTTTTTTTGAAATGCTTAAATGCCACACCTGTCATTTGTCTTTTTATACCTAGAGTAAAATATCTGCATTTATTGAGAAGGCTGCTCTTTTCACTGATGTACATGAATGCCACTGATCTCTCCCGTGATGTGATGAGTTAAAGAAAAATATCACTGGTTGACACAATCAGAATTTGACAGAGACAAGAAAAAGAATGTCTCACTTAGCTCATCCTTCCCAGCCTCTTTCCCCCCCCCCCTTTGTCAAGCTTGAAAAGGGTGTCTGAAAACTAAATATGCACTTCATCGAGCACAGAAATAACACAACAGGATAACAGAGTGGGAAGGGACCTTGCAGGTCTTCTAGTCCAACCAGAGGTGGTATTCAGCAGGTTCTGAGCAGTTCTGGAGAACCGGTAGTGGAAATTTTGAGTAGTTTGGAGAACCTGTAAATACTACCTCTGGATGGCCCCACCCCCATCTATTCTCTGCCTCCTGAGTCCCAGCTGATAGAGAGGGAATGGGGATTTTACAGTATCCTTCCCCTGGAGTGGGGAGGCAATGGGGATTTTGCAGTATCCTTCCCCTGGAGTAGGGAGGGAATGGGGATTTTGCAGTATCCTTCCCCTGGAGTAGGGAGGGAATGGGGATTTTGCAGTATCCTTCCCCTGGAGTGGGGAGGGAATGGAGATTTTACAGTATCCTTCCCCTGGAGTGGGGAGGGAATGGGGATTTTGCAGTATCCTTTCCCTGGAGTGGGGAGGGAATGGAGATTTTACAGTATCCTTCCCCTGGAGTGGGGAGGGAATGGAGATTTTCCAGTATCCTTCCCCTGGAGTGGGGAGGGAATGGGGATTTTGCAGTATCCTTTCCCTGGAGTGGGGAGGGAATAGAGATTTTACAGTATCCTTCCCCTGGAATGGGGAGGGAATGGGGATTTTACAGTATCCTTCCCCTGGAGTGGGGAGGGAATGGGGATTTTACAGTATCCTTCCTCTGGAGTGGGAGGGAATGGAGATTTTACAGTATCCTTCCTCTGGAGTGGGAGGGAATGGAGATTTTACAGTATCCTTCCTCTGGAGTGGGAGGGAATGGAGATTTTACAGTATCCTTCCCCTGGAGTAAGGAGGGAATGGAGATTTTACAGTATTCTTCCCCTGGAGTAGGGAGGGAATGGGGATTTTGCAGTATCCTTCCCCTGCCACACACATAAAGCCATGCCCACAAAACTGATAGTATTTTTTTTAAATCCCACCACTGAGTACACCCCCCCCCCGCTTAATCTGGAGACCCTATGCCCAGGGTGTCAAATTCAATTTCAAACCTCACATCAGGGTTTGTGCTGCACCTTGGAGGGCCTGGTGTGTGTGTGGAGTGTGGCCATGGTGGATGTGACACAGGATTCATGTCAGGGGCACCTGTGGTGGCCACGTGCTAAGAGAGGGCTTCCCTCAGACCGTCACTCACTCTCATTATAATTTCCTTCCTTCCTTCCTTCCTCCCTCCCTCCCTCCCTCCCTCCCTCCCTCCCTCCTTCCTTTTTTTCCTTCCCTCTTCATTCTCTTTTCTTCTTCCTTCCCCTCTTTCCTTCTTTTTCCTTCCTTGCTCTCTTCCCCGCTTTCCTTCTTCGTCTTTCCTCTTTCCCTTTCTCCTTTCCTGTCCCCTCTTGCATGCTCAAATGTTTCGCCTTTTCTTTTCTTATCAGTATTGTTGGGCTTATAGAAACTACTATACTGTGTAGCCGTGATGGCACACCAATGGCACGCATGCCAGAGGTGGCACGTGGAGCCATTGGTTAGGGCACACATCGCGTTATCCTGTCAGCTCCAGCCAGTTGACTTCAGCCTTCTTTTAAGGCTGTTTTTCGCCCTCCAGAGCCTT
>CM077644.1:241054961-241129961 GCA_039707465.1 Rhabdophis nuchalis | reverse complement strand
GTTTCCAAAATCATTCAATACCAGCCAGGGTTGCTGCCAGTTTATAATAATAATAATAATAATAATAATAATAATAATAATAATAATAATAATAATAATAATAATAATAATAATAATAATAATAATAATAATAATAATAATAATAATAATAATAATAATAATAATAATAAATTCGAATTTATTAACCGCTCCCTCTCCCCACAGGGACCCGGGGCGGTGCACAGGAGGAACTAAGAAACAATATAAACAATAAGTACAAAAATACATACTTTAAAACACAATTAAACAATATTATCCCGTGCTAAAAATAATTAAAAACCCATTAAAATACATTTGAAATCTATAGACAGAGAGACTATCCAAGGCCGGCCAGTCGAAAGAAATGGGTCTTCAATTTCGTACGGAAGGAGCGGAGGTCAGTGGTCGTTCTGATATCGGGGGGAAGGTCGTTCCAGAGGGCCGGGCCTGCCACAGAGAGAGCCCTTCCCCTGGGCGTCGCCCGCTGACAAAGTTTAGTGGACGGCACCCGGAGAAGTCCCTCTCTGTGGGAGCGAATCGGCCGTGAGGATGTATGGGGCAGGATCCGATCCCGCAGTTTAACCAGGATTGGCTGAACCTGTAGTAGCGGAGGCAGCGAGAGGCTCCACCCACCCACCTGGACGCTTCTGCACATGCGGAAAAGCAGCATGCAAACCGGTAGTAAAGAAATTGGCAAGCACCTCTGCACTTATATTAACAGGCATATCATGTCTCGGTTTGAAAGATGAATTGCAGGAAATTCACACTTGTTGCCCCCCAAAATCTTTATCGATTGTGTCGTCTGCATCAGAGCCCTGATGGTGCCGTGGTTAGAAGGCAGCATTGCAGGCTAACTCTGCCCACAGCTTGGAGTTCGATCCTGTTTGCCGATGATGTTTGCTCCTATCTATGGCTAGTTAAAAATACGAGAGAGACAGAGAGAGACAGAGAGGGAGGGAGGGAGAGTGGGTCACCCTCACAGCTTTGGCTATTCCCTGTTACAAGTTAGTGGATTTATTGGATTAAGCTGACTTCAAACAGATCTTTTGTCTGCTGCAGAGTTCCTTTCATCTTGGCAACATCTGGGTTCATGAAAAGGGAAGATCAGGGGTTTTACGCTACTTCTGGGAACTTAATTTAGCAGAGCCCGTTGATGGTCCTTTGACATCCTGACTTGCTATCCCATTTATTTATTTATTTATTTTACAATCTGTCCTATCTTACACATGAGATAGGTAGGTTCCCTCCCAACCCCTCCCAACCCCTCTCCCCCCACCCCATCTCTCTCTCTCTTGCACACGAGCTGAAGCAAAGCCTGCTTAATAACCTCAGGGAAGATTTCTCATATAGCAGAGTTGAAACAGTTACCTGAATCCTAATTTTGCAGCCCTTCTAAGAGTCACATGGAGCGGTAGCAATATTCAGGTCCATGGGGAAGAGAAGGGAAGGGAAGGGAAGGGAAGGGAAGGGAAGAGAAGAGAAGAGAAGAGAAGAGAAGAGAAGAGAAGAGAAGAGAAGAGAAGAGAAGAGAAGAGAAGAGAAGAGAAGAGAAAATATGGAATGGAATGGAATGGAAGGGAAGGGAAGAGAAGAGAAGAGAAGAGAAGAGAAGAGAAAATATGGAATGGAATGGAATGGAATGGAAGAGAAGAATAGAGAAGAGAAGAGAAAATATGGAATGGAATGGAATGGAAGGGAAGGGAAGGAAAGGGAAGGGAAGAGAGGAGAGGAGAGGAGAGGAGAAGAGAAGAGAAGAGTTGGAAGGGACCTTGGAGGTCTTCAAACCCCTGCTTGAGCAAGGAACCCTATACCATTTCAGCCAAATAGTTGTCCAGTTTCTTCGGGACACACCCTTCTTCCAATGGTGTGTAAGATGTTCACTTGAGATATCTATGGAGATATCAATGATCCAGATCATTATTGTGCCAAAGGTGATTTTCCAAAAGGCAACTGGACTTTCTTGTTGGTTGGTTTGTTTTTCTTGAAGACATTCACACTTCTCATCCAAGAAGCTCCTTCAGTTCGGTTCGGTTCAGTTCAGTTCAGAACTGAAGAAGCTTCTTGGATGAAAGGAAAAACATTTCCAAGGGAAAAAACCAAGAAAGTCAATCAATTAATCAATTAATCGGGATAGAGCTGGAAGGGACTTTGAAGGACCCAGCCTCCTTCTCAAGCAGGAGATCCTACACCATTTCAGACAAGTTACTATTTAGTCTCTTCTTAAAAACCTCCAGGCAAGCAGTTCCACTGGTCAATTGTCCTCACTGTTAGAAAACTTCTCCTTAATTCCAGGTAGCACACAGAGCCCTCTCTATGGGCACACCAGCCCAGCTCCACCGTGCATGCGTGCGTGCCTCCAGCCAGCCAGCTGGTCTTTACCTCTCTGCCATGCATGTGCAGGAGGTGGGATGCCTATACAGGCAGCACTTGCATTGTATTTTAAGGGTTCATGTGCATGCTCGCCCCCCATGCACACCCCATTTCGGGCCTGGAAGGCCTCCTGCACCAACCTGGAAGCCAAAACAGGGCACAGGAGCATTGTGTGTGCCTCCCCCATGCCCTGTTTTGGGCCCGGAAAGCCTCCTACACTCCTGGAAGCCAAAAATGGGCGAGGGGGTGGGGTGCATGCGTGGGGGGATGCATGCTCATTTACAGAGGGTGGGATGGGCTGGCTGCTAAAGGAAGGTCATGGCACACGCTTGAAAGTAAATCAGGAAGACTTTAATTGGGGTGTGTGTGTCTCTCTCACTCTCTGGCGAGAACAAAGAATGTTTATCAGCAGGAAATATGCCTGTGTAAAATCTTGTAGCAATTATGGGTAGTTAGAAAGTTGATGAAAGCAACAAGAATTGGACAACTGAAGGGGGGGGGGGTAGAGGTGATGGGGGAAAAGACAAAGGAGTCACAAAAAGAATCAACAGATTTTGATGGTCGTATGTTTAGAATTGATCTTGAAAGAATGCCTTACAACTCAGCATATGCCAGAACAAATGATGTATCCAGAGAGACATATATTAAACTTGTAAGAGGGCTGACAAGGGATGAGATCCCGAAAGCACAGCATAATCGTTTATTGAAATATGAGCCAAAAGATTTTGCCATTCTGAAACAGGTTCCGGAAAAAATACCAGACGTAGGAGGGTATTATTCCCTCTTATTGGAAAAAAAATTATTATATAAAAATGGGATCTGCGACAGATGGTTCATGTCTGAAGGAATGTTAGTGCTCTGGGAGGGGGGGAGAGTAAAAATTAAAACAATGGAAGAGGCGCAAGCCTTTTTTTTAAAAAGAAAAATAATATGCCTCAATCCCGGAGGAAGAAAATGGGGGAACGGGAGGGGCCATGGCACCGCCCACTGGTGGGAGGGAGGATGAGGATACAATATTTACAAGACTCAGATTACAAAAATGATTTCCTTTAATATACTGTAACTTTTTCTTTTGGATGCTTTGTAGAAACAATGTATTGAATGCATGAACTTTGTGAAATGACATATATGTAACTCCTGCCACCTTAAATGGAAAAATAATTAATCTTTGTATGAAGCCTTGGGGGCGGCCTGCACCCCCGATATGGATGCCTCCAAAATGTTTCTCTTATACCCTATATACCCTTTCCTTGCTAAAAAAAAATTGTAAAAACCAATAAAACTTTTTTTTTGTAAAAAAAAAGAATTGGACAACTTGTAGACCTCAGCCAAAAGTTAGCAATGGAGATGGCCTGCAGCAAATGAAATGTCTATTAGATAACTCCTGGGGCATCCATTAGCCAAGGCATAGGAATGGAACAGCTAGAGACCAATAGAACCAATTGTAGAATTATTGCTAAAATGTTTATTAGAGGCTATTTCTTATTATTTCACCTTGTCCCGCCTTCTCCTTTAGGGAAAATGTATAAAGCTTCCTTAATCCTTTGTTCTTGGTTCTGGGCCTTTTGACCAGGAACCCTTTTCCTTGGAGGACTCCAATAGAAAGCAATCCGAAAAGCTGCACCTCGTGTCTGGCGTCCATCATTGGCTTCGGCCCCAGGCTCAGATCCGAATTGGGGACAACAGGTGCTTGCGTTGCATTTTGGGGTCTCTCGCACGCGTGCATTCACCCGTGTGCACTTTGGCCACTCAACACCAAAAAGGTTAGCCATCCCTGTCTTATGGCTGTCAGTCTCTGCTTTTGCCTGCATTGACTCACATAGTGAAATGGGGGGAGGGCTGGGGTTGCTAAGCTACTAAAGGAGCAGGAGGGAGAGAGAGACAGCTACAGTTCTTATCAGCTACCGGCCTGCATTCCATTCTGATGATGACCCTGGGAAGGAACTGCACCTGATGTTGTGGCCGGCTTCGCATTGGACAATTTGTTGGGGTCACTGGGATTAAGGGTGGGGTTATGCTTTGTTACGTATGTTGCACGCCTAAATGTTTCATTCCTTGCTTGATTTACGCTGGAGTCTCATCATTTTTCAGTAAAAGTAACCTTAAGCTTTTCAAATCAGTTTAAGTGTGTTCTTTCTTGATTTATGATGGAAACAGTCATGACAATGGCATTCTTACTTACTGTTCCTTTATTAAGGAAAAACATTTCACAGTACGTGACTATCACCTGATGTGTACTCTGCTATTTATCAAGAACCGATCTTGCCCTTAGACCTTGTTAGCCTGGCGTAGTTTTTTAAATTGCTTTAGTTTTTAAATTTAACTTTAACTTTAACTTTATTTAAATTTATATACCGCCCTATCTCCCTTGCGGGACTCAGGGCGGTGAACAGGCAATCATAAAGCATAAAAACATCGGGTACAATAAATATAATAAAAACAAATTAAACAAGAACCTGTTCTAAAAAGTCCCAATAAAACCCAGTTGATAAAATAAATTTAAAAGCTATGCCAGGCCGGCCGCACGAAATAGATGAGTTTTCAGGGCGCGGCGGAAGAGTTGCAGGTCTGTGGTTGTGCGCAGGTCGTGGGGAAGGTCATTCCAGAGGGCCGGAGCTGCCACAGAGAAGGCTCCCCCCCTGGGGGTCACCAGCCGACATTGGCTAGCCGACGGGACCCTGAGGAATCCCTTTCTGTGGGAGCGGACTGGTCGATGGGAGGTATGCGGTAGGAGACCTGCAAATATTCAGGTCCCTTGCCATGGAGCGCTTTGAAGGTTGTTACTAACACCTTGAAGCGCACCCGGAAAACCACAGGCAGCCAGTGCAGCTCGCGCAGGAGAGGTGTCACATGGGAGCATCCTGTACTAGCTGGAGTCTCCGGGTGCACCTCAAGGGAAGCCCCATGTATTTTAAATTGGTTTTAGTAAGGGTTTTTTAACTGGATTTAGATCAGGCCAATCCATTTAATATATTTTTAATTGTATTTTAATTGGATTTTATGCTCTATCTTATTGTTCTTATTATTGCCTGTACACCGCCCTGAGTCCCGCAAGGGAGAAGGGCGGTCGAAAAATTTAATAAATCTAAATCTAAATCTAAGAGAAGCCCTTCTTTCAACCTGATGAAAGGAAAGGCACAATAAATAACATCAGGAAATAATTGTCGAGCCATTTACAAATTGATTTGTCATGAAAATATGATACCTTAAAATGTTTCGGCTGGAAATCCCATATGCAGCTGCAGTTCTTCAATTTGGAAGGCTTTAGCGTGACATCCCGGCTGGACTACTGTACATGGGGCTCCCCTTGAGGTGCACCCGAAGACTACAGCTAGTTCAGAATGCAGCCGCGCGGGCAATATTGGGTACCTCTAGGTATTCCCACATAACACCGCTCCTGCGCGAGCTGCACTGGCTGCCTGTGGTCTTTCGGGTGCGCTTCAAGGTGCTGGTCACCATCTTCAAAGCGCTCCATGGCATGGGACCTAGTTATCTGCGGGATCGCATCCTACCCCATACATCCCTTCGGCCGATTCGCTCCCACAGAGAGGGACTTCTCCGGGTGCCATTCACCAGGCAATGCCAGCAGGTGACGCCCAGGGGAAGGGCCTTCTCTGTGGTGGGCTCGACCCTCTGGAACGACCTACCTCCCGAACTTAGATCTATCCCAGACCTCCGCTCCTTCCGCCAGCAACTAAAAACCTACTTTTTCCAACAGGCCGGCCTGGCCTAACCTACTGTACTTAGCCTTAGATTTTTAGCAGAGAAATTCTACATTGGGCTTCAGGGATTAGTTTTTAATGGGGTAGATTTTAGCACAGGGTGTAAATTTAATATAGTTTTAAGTATTTATGTATTTATCTTGTGATATATTGTGTTTTTATATTTCCTGTGCACCGCCCCAAGTCCCTTCGGGGAGAGGGGGTGGTTAATAAGTCGAATAAATGAATGAATGAATCATTCGTTATTTTAAAAAAAAAACGAGTGGAGAGACAATAGTAAAAAAAAAAGGTTGGGGGAGAAGATCTGGAATAATCTGCAGCCTATAAAGTATTTTGAAACTAACGAGCAAAACCACAAAGGGAATGTAGGTTAGCTAATAGAACTTCGTACTATCATGGACCTTCCCCTCTTCCGCCGCTCACTTAAGACACATCTTTTTCAGCAAGCTGGACTGGCATAGAATTTAAATTTAGGAACGAGTGAGCCTCAGCTAAATTGATAGGTGTTAAATGGGAATTTTAGCACAGGTTTATTATTTAATTTCTTTTTAACTTTTGTATATTTGTTAATTATTATTGTAGTTTTTAATGTCCTGTGCACCGCCCAGAGTCCGTCTCGATGGAGATTGGTGCGGTTTACAAATCAAATAAATAATAAATAAATAAATAATTAACACGGATGTTTCTCCCCGCAACCAATCATTGGTCAAACAGAGGGAGATATTAATTTATAGTATTCTATTCTGTAGAATTTAAAAGCTCATGTTTTGTAATGGAAAGCAGTTAAAACCATATGGTGTGTCATTTTTGAGCCTCACTGATGAAGTGTAAATTTTACAGCACTATTTGCACGACTAAAATTGCACAAGATTTTTTTTTAAAGTCTTTTGATAGCAAATGTTGCTGTGTATGTGTCTTTTCTTCTGTGTATACACACACACACATAGAAAAATAGAGGGGGACATGGGGAAGAGAGAGAGAGTGAAAGAGGGTGAGAGAAAGAGAGAAAGAGGGAGAAAGCAAGAGAAAGAGAGAAACAGAGAGAAACAGAGAAAAAAGAAGAAGAAAAAGAGGAAAAAGAGAGAAAGAGAGAGAGAGAAGTAGAGTGAGGGAAAGAGAGGGAAAGAGGGAGAAGAGAGAAAAGGAGGAATGAGTGAAAGAGAAAGGGAGAGACAAAAAAGGAGAGAAAGAAAGAAAGAAAGAAAGAAAGAAAGAAAGAAAGAAAGATTCATATTCCCCAGGCAAAGGTATCTATTTTTTCCTAAGGCATTTTTAAAATATAGTGTGCACCACGAAGCATTAACAAAGATGAGATCAGGGGGGACATTGACCTAGTCTACAGAATAAACTCAGCATATGCCAGGATAAATGAGGTACCCAGAGAGATACACATTAAATTTGTTAGAAGGTCAACCAGGGAGGGAATTTTGAGAGCGCAGAGAGGGGGTCCTTTAATTTACCAACAAAAGGTGGTCGTCATCTTGAAGCAGGTCCCAAAAAAAATTAGAGAGATGAGAAGGAAATTTTCCTTCTTATCCAAAAAATTGTTTGACCACGGGATTTGGTTCAAGTGGGCGATGCCCGAAGGGATGCTGGTGTTCTGGAAAGGAGGAAGAGTGAAGATTAAAACAGTTGTTGAGGCAGAAGCCTTACTTAAAAAAACATTCCTCTGTCCTGGGGGAAGATCCAGGGGGGGCGGAGGGGGCCACGGCCCTGCCCACTGGGGGCCAGGCGGGAGAAAAAGAAGATACAATTGCCAAAAGACTTAGATCCAAAAAATGATTTTGCTTGTTTTTCTTTTTTTTACTAATTTTTTTTCTTTTATTATTCTTTTGTACCAGGATGTTTGTACATGTCTGCCATCTGAGAATTGGAAATGTACTATGTATTCACTTGCCTTTATCTTGTAGTATTTTTTCGGATAAATTTCTTTACTATTGTTTTATTATGTAGCCCGGGATGGGCCAAAGACTCTGACGCAAAGGTTTTCAAAATGTTTCTGTAACCCTTACCTTACCCTCTAGAAAATTGTTAAAACTCAATAAAACTTTTTCAAAACAAAAAACAAATCAGCATACACACCTTTTGAAGTGAGAGAAAGAGAGAAAGGGAGAAGGAGAGTGAGAGAGAAAGAGTGAAAGAGGCAGAAAAGAGAAAGAGAGAGAAAGGGAGGAGTGAGTAAAAGAGATAAGAAAGAAAGAAAGAAAGAAAGAAAGAAAGAAAGAAAGAAAGAAAGAAAGAAAGAAAGAAAAAGAGAGAGGAAGGAAGGAAGGAAGGAAGGAAGGAAGGAAGGAAGGAAGGAAGAAAGAAAGAAAGAAAGAAAGAAAGAAAGAAAGATATATTCATATTCCCCAGGCAAAGGTATCTATTTTTTCCTAAGCCATTTTTAAAATATAGTGTGCACCAAGAAGCATTAACAAATCAGCATACACACCTTTGAAGTGAGAGAAAGGGAGAAAGGGAGAAGGAGAGTGAGAGAGAAAGAGTGAAAGAGGCAGAAAAGAGAAAGAGAGAGAAAGGGAGGAGTGAGTAAAAGAGATAAGAAAGAAAGAAAGAAAGAGAGGGAGGGAGGGAGGAAGGGAGGAAGGAAGGAAAGAAGGAAGGAAGGAAGATTCATATTCCCCAGGCAAATATATCTATTTTTTCCTAAGCCATTTTTAAATATAGTGTGCACCACGAAGCATTAACAAATCAGCATACACACCTTTTGAAGTGAGAGAAAGAGAGAAAGGGAGAAGGACAGTGAGAGAGAGTGAAAGAAGCAGAAAAGAGAAAGAGAGAGAAAGGGAGGGGTGAGAGAGAGAAAGAAAGAAAGAAAGAAAGAAAGAAAGAAAGAAAGAAAGAAAGAAAGAAAGAAAGAAAGAAAGAAAGAAAGAAAGAAAGATAGATTCATATTCCCCAAGCAAAGGTATCTATTTTTTTTTCCTAAGCCATTTAAAAAAAAATATAGTGGCCACTATGAAGCGTTAACAAATCAGCATAGACACTTTCTGAAGATGAGAAGGTATTTTGCATTTCAAAAAACCCTCCAATTGTTTTATAATTGGAGATAACTTGATGAGCTTCCTTTGCGAAGAAGGAGGAGGATGAATGCCTTGCCATGCAGCATTTGCATTCTGATGGATCACAGCTTTTCAATCTGCAGGAAATCCATGATGGATTTCTTTGGCATCCCTGCTGCAGAGTATTTGGGCATATCATTGCTTCTCGGGAGAAAGGGGAAAGCATCAATCAACACTCCCCCACCCCACCCCCGCACATAAACCTTAACATAAATATGTCTCCTACTTTTAGGAGAGCATTACTAACTCGTCCATCGATGCTCGATTCTAACCCACCTTTGCCCTTGTGGTCATCACATAATGAGTCCAGCTGGATGCGGGCAAGGCCATCTCAACAAAACTTTATTGTTTTGTTTCTTACAATGACTAGATATACAATGCAATACGATAGCAGAGTTGGAAGGGACCTTGGAGGTCTTCTAGTTCAACCCCCTCCCTAGGCAGGAAGCCCTATACCAGTGATGGCTAACCTTTTTTGGCTCATGTGCCACAAGCGGGTGGAGCTCAGGGGGGTTGTGGGTGGGCGTGCCACACCCATAATGCAATGTGCGTGACCCCCTGCTTTTGGCACGCTTTTTTCACCCTCCCCAGGCTCCAGAGCAGGGGTGGGTTTCTGCAGGTTCGCACCTACTCGCGAGAACCGGTTGGTGAAATTTAGAGAACCGGTGAGAGGGGGTTCCACCGGCGTACCTGGAAGTAAATCTGGCCCACCGCTGCCAGTGACCCAACGGGAAGGAAAGGAAAGGAAGGAAAAAAGGAAGGAAGAAAGGAAAGAAGAAAGAAAAAAGAAAGAAAGAAAGAAAGAAAGAAAGAAAGAAAGAAAGAAAGAAAGAAAGAAAGAAAGAAAGAAAGAAAGAAAGAAAGAAAGAATTTATCATCACAATTGAATCCAAAATTTTGGTTGCTAAGCAAGAGCATTGTTAAATGAGTTTCACCACATTTTAAAAGGTGGCCACTCCCACCTGTCACATGACTGCCAAGCCACGCCCACAAAATAGGCCACACCTACAGAGTAGGTTCTAAAAAATTTGAAACCCACCCCTGCTCCAGAGGCTTTCTAGGAGCCTGGGGAGGGTGAAATCAGCCTCCCCTCCCCACCTCCAGAGGGCGAAAAACGGCCTCAAAAGGAGGCCTGGATCAGCTGGCCAGCACATACATGCGCGCTAGTGCTGACAGGGCAACACCTTGCATGCCCTCAGAAATGGTTCCATGTGCCACCTGTGGCACCCGTGCCATAGGTTTGCCATCACTGCCCTATACCGTTTCAGACAAATGGCTATCCAACATCTTAAAGACTTGCAGTGTTGGGGCATTCACAACTTCTGGAGGCAACTTCTGTTCCACTGATTAATTGTTCTGTCACAAAATTATATATAGATACAGGGACATCTGTAAGAGGAATCAAAATCAGGGGTGAAATCCTCCTCGTTTGGCATGGTTCGGCCGAACCAGTTGGGACGATTGTCGTTGGTTTTGCAAACCAATAGTAAAAAAACCAACTTCTGACAATTGTGCAGTGATCTGGGTGGGCGTGGTCAACTTTTTTCCACTTTTTAAAGCATTTTTTTCCTGCCGGTTTGGGTAAATAGCCTGCACAATAATGCTTCAAAAAGTGGAAATAACCCCCCTTCTGATGATTGCCCGACTCACAGCTGATCTGCGCGATCGTCAGAAGCTTCTTTGTGGCAACCCCTGAGATATTGGAAGACTGCTATCATGTCTCCCCTAGTCCTTTTTATTAAACTAGACATGCCCAGTTCCTGCAACCGTTCTTCATATGTTTTAATCTCCAGTCCCCTAATCCTCTTTCTTGCTCTTCTCTGCACCCTTTCTAGAGTCTCCACATCTTTTCTACATCGTGGCGACCAAAACTGAATGCCGTATTCCAAGTGTGGCCTTCCCAAGGCCTTATAAAGTGGTATTAACCCTTCACGTGATCTTGATTCTATCCCTCTGTTGATGCAGCCTAGAACTGTGTTGGCTTTTTTGGCAGCTGCTGCACACTGCTGGCTCCTATTTAAATGGTTGTCTACTAGGACTCCAAGATCCCTTTCACAGTTACTGCTATTGAGCAAGGTACCCCCTATACTGTACCTGTGCATTTCATTTTTGTTGCCTAAATGTAGAACCTTATTCGTTTCGCCATTGAATTTCATTTTGTTAGATAGTGGCCAATGTTCAAGTTTGTCAAGATCCTTCTGTATCTTTAGCCTATGAAAAAACCTATGAAAGCTTTTCCCCCGAGAAATATCAGTAAGGACCAGACGGCAATGCTGATGACTTGAGATGAGTTCAATCCATCAGCTTCGATTTTAGTACCTGAGGTTTCATAATTTGACACCTTTCCCAAGTGTTTTCCTGGGAATATCATGCATATTCCGTGGTAGTGCAGTGGTGAGAGTGCAGTACTGCAGGCTACTTCTGCTGACTGCCTGCTGTCTACAATTTGGCAGTTCGAATCTCACCAGGTTCAAGGTTGACTCAGCCTTCCATCCTTCCTAGGTAGGTAAAATGAGGACCCAGATTGTTGGGGGCAAGAGGCTGACTCTGTAAACCGCTTAGAGAAGGCTATAAAGCACTGTGAATTGTTATATAAGTCTATTGCCCTTCCTTCCTTCCTTCCTTCCTTCCTTCCTTCCTTCCTTCCTTCCTTCCTTCCTTCCTTCCTTCCTTCACAGTGGTTAGAATGCAATACTGCAGGCCAACCCCATTGTCTGGAGTTCAATTTTCACTGGCTCAAGATTGACCCACCCTTCCAAGGTCAGTAAAATGAGGACCCAGATTGTTGGGGGCAAGAGGCTGACTGTAAACCGCTTAGAGAGGGCTGTAAAAGCACTGCGAAGTGGTATTGCTCTTCCTTCCTTCCTTCCTTCCTTCCTTCCTTCCTTCCTTCCTTCCTTCCTTCCTTCTTTTTGTGGTGGTGCAGTGGTTAGAGTGCAGTTCTGCAGGCTGCTTCTGCTAGCTGCCAGCTATTTGCAGTCTGAATCTCACCAGGCTCAAGGTGGACTCAGCCTTCCATCCTTCCGAGGTGGGTAAAATGAGGACCAGAATTGTGAAGGGCAATACGCGAACTCTATAAACCACTCAGAGAGGGCTGCAGAGCCCTGTAAAGTGGCATATAAGTCTAAGAGCTCTTGCTAAGTGCTATATTTGCATAGGTGTCTTCCTACCCCTTGCATAATGGCACTCATAGTTCCTGAGTTACAATACTCTAGACTTTGTCATTTGAAGAGGTTCTGATTTGTGTATATTTTTTAGAGTTCCGTTTATAAGGCTAACTCTCCATAAACTATATTTATGCAAACCAATTTCTCCTCCATTCCTGGGGTGAGAAGATATGTATATTTGAAATGGGAAAGGATCTCACCATGACAACCATATGAAGGATGAGAATATGCGCCTGTCTGGGGAATAAAAGGGGGAAACTCAATAAAATTGGTTAGAAAACTTTCCAATCGAATATCTCTGGAGAACAAAAATTATCAATATGCAGAGGAATGTGTGTGTGTGTGTGTGTGTGTGTTGTCTTTGCAACATTTCGGCAAGATCTCACTTGCCATCTTTAGGCTTCAGGCTTCGAGCTTTTGCAAGTGAGATCTTGCCGAAACGTTGCAAAGACAATCTCATTCTTACACGGGAAAACACACGAATACAAGACCAGCATACATACACCCGTGAAAATCTACGAAAACAATATATATATATTAAGGGAGGAAGCATACTGCTCTCCTTTTCTGCCTTTCGACTCATCACCAGAGACCATCTAGACCAGTGATGGCGAACCTATGGCACGCATGCCACAGGTGGCACCCGGAGCCATTTGTCAGGGTACGCGAGGCGATGCCCTGTCAGCTGAATTTTTTCATGCTTTTTTCACCCTATGAAGCCTTTGGAGCCTGGGGAGGGTGAAAAGAAAACCCCCCTCGCCCCCCAAAGGCCCTCCAGAGGCTTCATGAACTTCCCTGAAGTCTCCGGAACGCTCAAAATGACGCTGTAAGCAATCGGAGGTCACTTCCTTTTTCGGTGGCGCGTCATTTTGAGCGCTCCGGAGGCTTCAGGGAAGCCTCCTGAAGGTTGCTGAAGCCTCCGGAGGGCCTGGGAAGCCTCTGGACCACTCAAAATGATGCTGCAAGCAAATCGGAGGTCACTTCCGGTTTCGGCGGCACATCATTTTGAGTGCTTCGGAGGTTTCCCAGTCCCTCCGGAGGCCCTCCGGAGGCTTCAGCGACCTTCAGAGGGTTTCCCTAAATTTATTTATTTTTATTTTATTTTATCAAATTTATACCCCGCCCTTCTCCTTGTTAGGACCCAAAGCTTCCGGAGCACTCAAAATGATGCGCCCCGAAACCGGAAGTGACCTCCGATTGCTTGCAGCGTCATTTTGAGTGCTCCCGAGGCTTCAAGGAAGTTCATAAAGCCTCCGGAGGGCCTGGGGGGGGAGAGGGAGGCTCTTTTCGCCCTCCCCAGGCTCCTGTAAAGCCTCTGGAGCCTGGGGAGGGCGAAAAGAGCATGTAAAAATGGGGGGGGAATCTGTAGTGCGCATATGCGCACTAGGGGGGTCACGCATTGCATTATGGGTGCGACATGCCCGCACACGACCCCCCCTGCGCTCCCCCCTTATGGCATGTGAGCCTAAAAAGGTTCGCCATCACTGATCTAGACAGAAAGCCATGAGTTTCGTAGATTTTCACGGGTGTAGGTATGCTGGCATAGCTGGCTTTGGGGATTTTCCCTTATATAAGGCATAGAAAAGTTGTTGCAACGTTTCGACAAGATCTCACTTGTCATCATCAGGCAGGCTTGTGTCTGTGAGTCAGTCCCAGACACAAGCCTGCCTGATGATGACAAGTGAGATCTTGTCGAAACGTTGCAATAACATTTCTATGCCTTATACACGGGAAAATCCCCGAAGCCAGCAATACCAGCATATATATATATATATATATATATATATATATATATATATATATATATATATATATATATATATATATATATATATATATATGCTAGTTTTTATGAGCTGATCAATAAATTTAAATTTGAGAGACCAAGATAGATCTATTTCGAGCTTATTAGCTCTCAACAGTTGGCCACACCCCACTGGGATTCGAACCGGGGCTGTAATGTATCTAAGGCAGAAGCCTAGCACTCCAGCCTAATCAGTTCTACCCAGTTTCATCAGCTAATCCAGGAGTATTTAGTATAGATAATTGTTACCACAACTTCCTGTAAGGGCCCCAATTAAGGGAGGAGACATGCTGTTTCCCTCTCTGCCTGTCGGCTCATCACCAGAGACCATCTAGACAGAGAACCATTATATATATAATTCTCACAGCTCCTGTTCAGGGTCCCTTTAAGGGGAGGAGAATTTTATTTTCAGCCCTTAAAAAATCTAACATATATATATATATATATATACACTTGTGTCACAACACCCTGTTCAGCTCAAAAACCTAACATATATATATATATATATATATATATATATATATATATATATATATATATATATATATATATATATATATAAGAGATGATTATATATAATTATCTCATATATATATGAGATATATATATATATATATATGAGAGATAATTATCACAGCTCCTGTTAAGAGGTCCCTTTAAGGGGAGGAGACTCAACGTCATCCCTCTCTGCCCTTCGACTCATCCTAGAGATCATCCAGGGCAGAGAGGGATGACGTTGAGTCTCCTCCCCTTAAAGGGACCTCTTAACAGGAGCTGTGATAATTATCTCTCATTTAAGAGTCCTGTAAATTGGCTGATATATAAGGGATACTGGATAGCTCAAGGCATAGAGAAGCCTGTCTCATATGCTGGAAAGCACCAGTTCAAATCCCAGTAGAAGGAGTATGGCCAGCTGAAGAAGGCTAACAAGCCTGAAATGGATCCATCCTGGTCTCTTTATTTTCAGCCCTTAAAAAATTCTAACACATATCTAAAAAATGTCACACAGCAGTAATCTAATTAGGTTCTCTGTCTGGATGATCTCTAGGATGAGTCGAAGGGCAGAGAGGGATGACGTTGAGTCTCCTCCCCTTAAAGGGACCTCGTAACAGGAGCTGTGATAATTATCTCTCATTTAAGAGTCCTGTAAATTGGCTGATATATCAGGGATACTGGATAGCTCAAGGCATAGAGAAGCCTGTCTCATATGCTGGAAAGCACCAGTTCAAATCCCAGTAGAAGGAGCATGGCCAGCTGAAGAAAGCTAACAAGCCTGAAATGGATCCATCCTGGTCTCTTTATTTTCAGCCCTTAAAAAATTCTAACATATATATATATATATACCAGTACGGTGGCCGCTTCTGCCGGCTACTCGTGGTATGGCCATACTGGGCCGTACCACCCGGAACCCATCTCTGAGGCAGGCCCACCCGCAGTTCGTTTGAATCGTTTCGGGTGAACCGGTCCAAAACGGCTGAATACCACCTCTGCTTCCAACCCTAGGAATCCACCTCCCACATTCCTTGAAGAAGGTCCAGGACCCACAATTTCCACAGTGTCTTCCTAGTATTAAAGGGAGCAACAAGCAAGTTTCAGAGCGTCAGTGTCGAAAATAAAAATAATGATTGATGCCTGGCTTGCGATGCCTCCCTCCCTGTTTGCCTTTCGGCTGGGCTGCGAGAAGCCTCTGTTTATAATGATAGAGGAAATTAATAAAGGAAAAACACAAAATAGAGTGTTAATCAAGCCTTGACATTTACAACTACCTATAAGAATGGCAACGATTCTCCTGGTTGTTCTTTATCGTTATTTAATGCTCAATACTAAGCCGAGACCTGGAAGTTTATTAAATAATAATCTCCTCTGTATTATTGCTTCCCTGTACAATAATCCATTTTTAGCCCTGTGCCACCATACTAATGCAGCAATTTATCCTACTTAGGTCAATTTGGAAACTTGCTTGCTTTCAGATATCTTTTACAGGATTTTTCTGATCCTGGTCATCGGCTAAAATAAAGGAAGTAACTCTTTGCTGACAAGCTGTTTGTTTCTTGTTTCTGTTTGCAACCTATCAATCAGCCCTCTGGAAGGAGCCCTTCTACCCGTTAGGTTATAATATTTGTTTCCAAAGTAGCAATAGTGATCAACATAGGGATGAGGTTCTCTATCAGCCGCTCTCACTACTCCCGATATTTAAAGGAAGGCTTTGGTTTCAAAGGTTGTTGAGCTAGTAGGTGGTGCTGTAAGTGACTGGATGCTTCTGCCAGTTTTAATCAAGGAAGGAATAATAAATAAATAAATAAATAAATAAATAAATAAAGAGAGAGAGAGAGAGAGAGAGAGAGAGAGAGAGAGAGAGAGAGAGAAAGAAAGAAAGAAAGAAAGAAAGAAAGAAAGAAAGAAAGAAAGAAAGAAAGAAAGAAAGAAAGAGAGAGAAGTAGGTTGGGAGGGAGCAACAGAGAAGGAAAGAAAGAAAGAAAGAAAGAAAGAAAGAAAGAAAGAAAGAAAGAAAGAAAGAAAGAAAGAGGGAGGGAAGGAGGGAGGGAGGAAGAAAAAAGAAAAAAGAAAAGAAGAAGAAAAGAAGCAGGGTAGGAGGAAACAACAGAGAAAGAAAGAAAGAAAGAAAGAAAAGCAGGGAAGGAGGGAACAACAGAGAAAGAAAGAGAGAGAGGAAGGAAGGAAGGAGGACAGAGAAATAGAGAGAGAAAGGAAAGAAAGGAAAGGAAGTCAAATCTTTCTTTCTTTCTTTCTTTCTTTCTTTCTTTCTTTCTTTCTCTTTCTCTTTCTTTCTCCTTCCCTGCCTCCCTCCCTGGCCACATGATCAAAATCCAGATGCTTGGCAATTGACTCATATTTATGACGATTTCCTAGGATCATGTGACCTTCTGAGAAACAAAATCAAAGAGGAATCCAGATTTAATGAACAACTGTATTACTAACTTAACAATTCGAGTGAGTCACTTAACAACTACGGCATAAAAGGTCATAGAATTGGGGAAAGCTCACCTAACCACTGTCCTGCTTAGCAACTAGAATTCAACACCTCCTGGTGATTGGTCCGAAGCCGCTCAGCTGGTTTTCCTAGCTAAAGTGGAACTAGAACTCACAGTCTCCCAGTTTCCAGCGCTCACTTAACTGCCTCACTCAACGACTGAAATTTCAGGATCAATTGTGGTCGTAAGTTGAGGTCTACCTATCCAGATAGGAAAAAAAAATACAAAATAAGGTGGAGATATGACCGCATCTATTCTCTTTGTGAAATTCCTGTTGATCCATTCCATAAGTGCACAGAAATCAAAACACCTCCAAGATTAGAAAGCTGCCTGCATAATACAGGATCATCTGCACCCCCCTTTTATTACACCTAAATTTTTGGGTTTGGAGATGGGAGTCAAATTGGCTTCTTTCCCACAATAATGAGGACTGTGAGGGTGTAAAAGGAAAACCAGACCAGCACTATTGAGTAGAAGTAGGTCAACGAGGTATAAACTGCAAACACAGTGTAAGGTATGCGGTTTATTTTTCTTTTTTCTTTTTCTTTGTAAAAGAAAGTGATTCAGAAATGGGATGAAGCTAGGGTTACTGAGACAAAACAAGAAAGCACAATAAGGGAATGAGGCCAAAATCCCTTTCCTGCTTTTTCTGAACCAATTCCATGTGAGTCAGATGATTAAAAAATAGATGATAGATAAATGAGACAGGTGAGACTGATGAGATAGGCAGGCAGGCAGATGAAGACAAAGACAGATAGATAGATATTGTAGGTAGGTAAGTAGGTAGGCAGGCAGACGAAGACAGAGAGACAGACAGACAGATAGATAGATAGATAGATAGATAGATAGATAGATAGATAGATAGATAGATAGATAGATAGATACTGTAGGTAGGTAGGTAGGCAGGCAGGCAGAGATAGGCAGGCAGGCAGATGAAGACAGAAAGACAGGCAGGGAGGTATGTAGGGAGGGGGAGAGAGACACAGAGAGAGATAGACAGGCAGGCAGGGACACGAAGATAGATAGTTGGTAGGAAGATAGATAGATGAGAAGGAGGGAGAGATATGTATAAAGAGAGATATAGATATAGGTAGGTAGAGAGAAATAGATATATATATATATATATTAGTTATGTACGTAATTAGGTAGGGAGAGAGAGAGAGACAGACAGACAGAAAGACAAATACTGTAGATAGATAGATAGATAGATAGATAGATAGATAGATAGATAGATAGATAGATAGATAGATAGATAGATAGAGATAGATAGATAGACAGACTGATAGATAGATGATAGATAGATAGATAGATAGATAGATAGATAGATAGATAGATAGATAGATAGATAGATAGATAGATAGATAGATAGATAGATAGATAGATAGACAGATAGACAGACAGACATTTAGATAGATGAGAGAGAGAGAGATGGATGATAGATGATAGATAGATAGACAGACAGACAGACAGACAGACAGACAGACAGATATTTAGATGAGAGAGAGAGAGATGGATGATAGAGAGAGAAAAAGAGAGATAGAGATAGATAGATAGATAGATAGATAGACAGACAGACAGACAGACAGACAGACATTTAGATAGATGAGAGAGAGAGAGAGAGAGAGAGATGATAGATAGATGATAGATGATAGATAGATAGATAGATGATAGATAGATATAGATAGACAGACATTTAGATAGATGAGAGAGAGAGAGAGAGAGAGAGAGATGTATGATAGATGATAGATAGAGACAGACAGACAGACAGAAAGACAAATACTGTAGATAGATAGATAGATAGATAGATAGATAGATAGATAGATAGATAGATAGATAGATAGATAGAGATAGATAGATAGACAGACTGATAGATAGATGATAGATAGATAGATAGATAGATAGATAGATAGATAGATAGATAGATAGATAGATAGATAGATAGATAGACAGATAGACAGACAGACATTTAGATAGATGAGAGAGAGAGAGATGGATGATAGATGATAGATAGACAGACAGACAGACAGACAGACAGACAGACAGACATTTAGATGAGAGAGAGAGAGATGGATGATAGAGAGAGAAAAAGAGAGATAGAGATAGATAGATAGATAGATAGATAGATAGATAGATAGATAGATAGATAGATAGATAGATAGATAGATAGATAGATAGATAGATAGATAGATGGACAGACAGACAGACAGACAGACATTTAGATAGATGAGAGAGAGAGAGAGAGATGATAGATAGATGATAGATGATAGATAGATAGATAGATGATAGATAGATATAGATAGACAGACATTTAGATAGATTAGAGAGAGAGAGAGAGAGAGAGAGAGATGTATGATAGATGATAGATAGAGACAGACAGACAGACAGACAGACATTTAGATGAGAGAGAGATGGATGATAGAGAGAGAGAAAGTGATAGATAGATAGATAGATAGACAGACAGACAGACAGACAGACAGACAGACAGACAGACATTTAGATAGATGAGAGAGAGAGAGAGAGATGATAGATAGATGATAGATAGATAGACAGACCTTTAGATAGATGAGAGAGAGAGAGAGATGGATGATAGAGAGATGATAGATAGATTGATAGAGTGAGTGGGATTCAAATAATTTAACAACCCTAATGATTTCTTCAAACAACCATTTCACCAAACTCCTCAGAAAGTTAACAACTGGTTCTTCTGAACTGGTGCAAACTGGCTGAATCCCACCACTGCTGTAGGGGAGGATATAATGGCTTCTCTTGAGAAGACCTAGGATCACCTGGTTGAAAAATGCCTCCTGAAAAGCCTATGTGGAATTGACGCACATGGTGTCTATTAAGTGGGCTATTTCCTTGCTCGAACAAAACTCGTTCCCTCGCTCCTAATAAAACCTCACGGATGCATTATGAAACAATCACGCCACGTGGGAAAATGGCTCCCCACTAAATTGGTTGCTGGTGGGGTGTGTGAGGGGGTTGTGTTGGAAAAAAAAATTAAGGCTCAGCGCAGATCGGATTAATTTCCAATCGTGTAGCAGTTGAGTTTAATTTTTGCTCAGTTAATTTGTGTTTATGATTTCCAAGTCTTGTGCCGTTTGTGAGGTTGCATTTCCCTTAGCTTCGATGGCTTTTAACGAGGACTGGAGAAACCCACGAAGCAGAAGACAATGAATTATATTAATTATATACCGTACACGTGGTACCTTACAGGATATGTGGTATTTCACTCAATAGTAGTAACTGTGAGAGGGAATTTGGAGTCCTAGTGAATCATTTAAATATAAAGCAGCCGTATGCAGCAGCTGCCAAAAAAGCCAACACAGTTCTAGGCTGCATCAACAGAGGGAGAGAATCAAGATCACGTGAAGGGTTAATACCACTTTATAAGGCCTTGGGAAGGCCACACTTGGAATACGGCATCCAGTTTTGGTCGCCATGATGTAGAAAAAATGTGGAGACTCTAGAAAGAGTGCAGAGAAGAGCAACAAGGATGATTAGGGGACTGGAGACTAAAACATATGAAGAACGGTTGCAGGAACTGGGTAGGTCTAGTTTAATGAAAAGAAGGACTAGGGGAGACATGATAACAGCCTTCCAATATCTCAGGGGTTGCCACAAAGAAGAGGGAGTCAAGCTATTCTCCAAGGCACCTGAGGGTAAAAGAAGAAGCAATGGGTGGAAACTAATCAAGGAGAGAAGCAACTTAGAACTGAGGAGAAATTTCCTAACAGGAAGAAGTTGTACACTGGAGGTTTTTAAGAAGAAATTGGACAACCATTTGTCTGAAATGGTGTAGGGTTTCCTGCCTAAACAGGTAGTTGGATTCAAAGGCCTCCAAGGCCCCTTCTGAATATTCTATTCTATTCTATTCTATTCTATTCTATTCTATTCTACTCTACTCTACTCTACTCTACTCTATCCTATTCTAATTGATATGAAGTATGATGATGAGATGTGATGTCTATGCATCTGAGTGACTTTGGACCAATCACCAAGAGACTGGGAGTTCTAGTCCCACCTTAGGCATGAAAGCATTCTGACTGATTGACCAATCACCAGGCAATGTTGAGGACTACTTGTGTCTTAGGCATGCAGATCCCATCACTGGCTTAGACTAGTCATTCTCTTATCACTGACAAAATTTTTGTAGAAGTAATAAAATGGAAGAGCAGGGAGAAAACTGCCATTTTGGGGTTCCTTGAAGGGATTTTTTAAAAAAATATCAATGATAATTTATTCTAAACTAGCTGATAACCCGACATTGCCTAGGTATTTATTGATAGGGGGAAAATGTACTGACCAAACATAATTTCTAATGTTGGATTCTCCTCTTTACCACAGGGAGCTCCCTTGTGGAATACCATGAAGCCGTTACCATGGCAACTCCCCTGCACTGTACAGTAGAAGCCATTTTATGGCACTGTATCTTAATCAAACACACACCCTGAGGGGTGTTAGGGGTGTCTTACCCCCACAGTATTTGTTTCCGGAGAGTAAATCATCTGCGTACGAAGTATGAAATTGCTTGAGGCGCTCCAGAGTTATGCTGGAACATACACACCCACAACCATATATTTACACACACACACACACACACACACACACAGAGAGAGAGAGAGAGAGAGAGAGAGAGAGAGAGGAGGAGGAGGAGGAGGAGGAGGAGGAGGAGGAGGAGGAGGAGGAGAAGAAGAAGAAGAAGAAGAAGAAGAAGAAGAAGAAGAAGAAGAAGAAGAAGAAGAAGAAGAAGAAGAAGAAGAAGAAGAAGAAGAAGAAGAAGAAGAAGAAGAAGAAGAAGAAGAAGAAGAAGAAAGGATTGTATATATTTAAACTAGAGGCAGAAATAACAATGTTCCATCATGCTGGAGATAGAGAGATCAGTTAATTTAAGAAAATGTCACTTGAGCCATTTCCGAAGTCTTGTTTCCTTAGGAGAATCCTTGCAAAGCAGCCAAGTGTGCGATTGTGTGTGTGTGTGTGTGTGTGTGTGAGAGAGAGAGAGAGAGAGAGAGAGAGAGAGAGAGAGAGAGAGAGAGAAGCAAGAGGAATTTAAGAAGAATAATTGATCTGATTTCTTTCCTGGATGTCATGTGCAATTTAGGCAAGGCAACCTCATTAGTTCTACTATTTGGCTCCAGAAATTATATCAGCCGCTCAAATCAGAGGAATTGATTGGTTTGTAGGCTCATTAAAAGGAACCCAAGCAAACCATCTTCTATTTTTTCCCTCCTTCTTTTCTAAAGGATCAGGTTCGCCTGTCTATTTATTATAAATCAAATGACCAACCTGCTCTCTGAAATTGTGCAGAGCAGATGAGACGCCCGCATAATTGTTGCCCCATGGGGCTAATTTGAAATCCTGTGTGCAAGTTGCTGTTTCAAGCATTACCCATTTTCTTCAGAGATTGTGGTACCTTATGATGCCATAATGCATCCCAGGAGCCTCCCTGATTCAATTAAAAAAAACCTCTAACTTATCAATAACAGAGTTGGAAGAGACCTTGGAGGTCTTCTAGTCCAACCCCCTGCTCAAGCAGGAGATCCTATACCTGTGACGGTGAACCTATGGCATGCATGCCAGAGGTAGCACATGGAGTCCTCTCTGTGGGCACACTTGCAGTCGCCAAGCTGCTCTTCTGCTTTCCAGCGCATGCATGCAGGCCAGCCAGATGATCTTCCCACTTTGCCGGAGCCCTGGAAACCTGAAGACCAGCTGGCTGATGTGCATGGGCATCAAACTCAAAGACCAGCTGGCCAGTGTATGCATATGCACCAGCCAGCTGGTCTTTGGGTTCCCAGGGCTCTGGCGCATGCAAAGACCAACTGGCTGGCGTACATGCGTGAGATGGAAACCAAAGGACCAGTGCGCACCGGCCAGCTGATTTTCAAGTTTCTGAGGCTCCCATGTGCATGCGCATTGAGGTTTGGGCACTCAGTGCCAAAAAGGTTCACCATCATTATCCTATACCATTTCGGGCAAATGATCGTCCAATCTCTTCATAAAAACATCCACTGTTGGAGCATTCACAACTTCTGGAGGCAAATTTATTTATTTATTTATTTATTTATTAATCGTATTTGTATACCACCCTATCTCCCTGGTGGGACTCAGGGCGGTGCACAGAAAGGATAAAAAGACAATACATACAATAATAATGTAAAAATGGATTAAATTTAGGGGTCTGTGCTAAAATTATGGTTTAAAGCTATTAAAATCACTATATTAAAACTATCCTGTTAAAACTATGCCAGGCCGGCCACATAAAATAGGTGTGTTTTTAGTGCCCGGCAGAAGAGGCGCAGGTCTGTGATAGTGCGGAGGTCGGGGGGCAGGTCGTTCCAGAGGGCAGGGCCTGCCACAAACAAGGCTCTCCCCCTGGGGGTCGCCAGCCGGGATTGTCCGGCAGACGGCACCCTGAGGAGGCCCTCTCTGTGGGAGCCGACAGGTCAAAGGGAGGTATGTGGTAGGAGGCGGTCCTGCAGGTAACCAGGACCCGTGCCATGGAGCGCTTTGAAGATGGTTACTAGCACCTTGAAGCGCACCCGGAAGACCACAGGCAGCCCGTGAGCTTGCGCAGGAGAGGTGTTATATGGGAGTATCTAGAAACTCCCAGAATCCCCCATGCGGCCGCATTCTGTACTAGCTGGAGCCTCCGGGTGCACCTCAAGGGGAGCCCCATGTAGAGAGCATTACAGTAGTCCAGGCAGAAAATGACGAGGGCTTGAGTGACCGTGCATAGGGCGTCCCGATCTAGAAAGGGGCGCAACTGGTGTATCAGGTGAACCTGATAAAAAGCCCCCCTGGCCACGGCTGTCACATGGTCATCCAAAGACAGCCGAGAATCCAGGAGGACACCCAAGTTGCGGGCCCTTTCCGCAGGGGCTAATGACTCACCCCCGATAGCCAGAGATGGAACCAACTGGCTATATCATGACGCCGGAAACCACAGCCACTCGGTCTTGGATGGGTTGTTCCACTGATTAATTGTTCTCACTGTCATGAAATTTCTGCGTAGTTCTAGGTTGGATCTCTCCTTGATTAGTTTCCACCCATTGCTTTATGCTCTGCTTTAGGTTCTTTTGAGAATAGCTTGAGTCCCACTTCTTTGTGGCAGCCTCCGAGATATTGGAACACTGCTATTATGTCTCCCCTAGTCCTTCTTTTCATTAAATTAGACATACTATATTTTTCGGAGTATAAGATGCACCTTTTTCCCTCAAAAGGCTGAAAATCTGGGTGTATCTTTTGCACTGAATACAGCATTTTTTGCCTCCCGAAACCCCGCCCACTTCACCAAAATGGCCGTGCAGAGCCTTTAAGAGGCTTTCAGAGTGCTCCTGGGGGCTGGGGGGGGGGGCAGAAATGAGTGAAAAACGGCTTGATTTTTGCTTAATTTTGCCCCCCCCCCCCCAACACTCAGAAGCACTCTATAAGCCTCCTAAAGGCTATTCATGCCCTTTTTGGGGGGTGGCGTGGACCTGTTTTTGTGAAAAATGGGCTATTTGTGGGAGCTCTGCAGAGTGCAAAAACTTTTTTTAAAAATTTGCCTCTTCAAAATCTTGGTGCTTCTTATACTCCAGTGCATCTTATACTCCGAAAAATATGGTACCCAGTTCCTGCAACTGCTTTTCCTATGTCTTAGCCTCCAGTCCTCTAATCATCTTTGTTGCTATTCTCTGCACTCTTTCCAGAGTCTCAACATCTTTTCTACATCGTGGTGACCAAAACTGGATGCCGTATTCCAAGTGTGGCCTTACCAAGGTGTTTTAAAGTGGTATTATCAGGTATCTTCAGAGAAACAGATGGCAATTATTTTCTCTTCAAAGTATCAGTTTCCCATTTCATTTTTTAATACTAATTTTACTGAGGTTTAAAAATACAAAGATTAAAAAAAACCTAACACAATTGAAGAGAAATATAAAACAGGAAAAAAGTGAAAAGTGCAGAGAGAGAAAGAAAAAAAGATATATAAAAAACAAAGAAAAATATAGAAAGAAAGAACTTCATAAATGCAAACTTTTTGGGAAGCTTAACATTTTCTCTAATATTTTCCCCAAATATTATTTCATCCCATATTCCTATCTTATATATTAGCAAATAATGAAGGTTACCGTTCAATCTTATTAAGCGAAAATCTAAATAGAGCTACCAGAAATAAAATTACATATAGAGACATACATATATGTACAGACATACAAAAATATGCAAATACATATACATATATGCATATAAATATATACATATAAATGTACACAAGTAAAATATATGATATTTTTCTATTTTAGACAGTGGCTTGTCATTTTCTCTGAAGATACAAAACAACTTATTCCCATGTCATATCTCTAACCAAATCTTTTAAAACCCCCATAATTCAATCTTAATCAACAAAAATTCCATTAGGAACTGCCAAGAATAACATATTAAAGTTTTTAATCTTTAATCCCTTCAAATTATGTCTCACAGATTCATTTCTTATCATCAGGCCCTCTCACTTTTAATACCATATCTTATCACGTTCTCTAAAAATATAGAACAGAAACTCCCTTTTCCCCATATTTTATTGATAATCAAATCTTTAAAGCCTCATCTTTCAGGGGGGGAAAACAGATTAAAAATGGATAGAAAAAGAAAAGATGCATTACTTTTTTGATTGAATAAATCAACAAAATATTTATTTAACTTTTAAAGGCCTTTGATGTTTATTACTTTGAAGTAATGTCCCAAAAGCTGATTTACTGCCTTTCTCTTTCCCTCTTTTCTTTTGTCTAGTCTCTTCCTAAAATTCTCGAGAGATGAAGGATGCACAACTTCTGGAGGGAAACTGTTCCACTGGTTAATTGTCCTCACTGTCAGGAAGTTTCTCCTTAATTCCAGGTTGTTTCTCTCCTTGATTAGTTTCCACCCATTGCTTCTTGTCCTTCCCTGTGGTGCTTTGGAGAATAACTTGACTCCCTCTTCTTTGTGGCACCCTGTCAAATATTGGAAAACTGCTATATGTTCCCCTTAATTCTTCTTTTCTTTAGAGTAGCCAAACCCAAATCCTGCAACCGTTCTTCATATGTTTTAGCCTCTAGGCCTTTGGTCATCTTAGTTGCTCTTCTCTGACCTTTTTCCAATAAGTTGACCCATTCTTCTTTTCAAATATTGGAATACTGCTATCATGCCAACCTCATGATTGGCCATTCGGTTGATTTTCCTGCCTAAAGCTTAACTAGAACTCACAATCTCCCAGTTTCTAACCTGGTGTCTTAACCAATGCACCAAATTAGCATTTCCTTTGCTTCTACTATCTTATATTCAATCATCCTGGTAGCTCGGCAATTCACCTTGTTGTTTTGACCTAGGCTTCCTGAGAGAATAAAAATCGCATACCCCAAAACCCTTTTTTTATTTTTAAACTAGCTGTACCCAGCCACGCGTTGCTGTGGCCCAGTCTGGTTAAATGGCCAACCAATCTGTGTACACACAACCACCGTATAACCCTCAACCTACCTACCTATCGTATTTCTCCCTCTCTCCCTCTACCTACCTACCTACCTACTGTATTTCTCCCTCTCTCCCTCTACCTACCTACCTACCTACTGTATTTCTCCCTCTATCCCCCTACCTACCTACCTACCTACCTACCTAAAGAGAGAGTAGAGAGAGGCCACTGACTCGGCAGAGGCCTTGGGGAGAGTTGGTGGAGGGTGGGTGGTGGTGCAGGAGAGGCCGCTGACTCAGGAGTGGACTTGTATGTGGGGGAGTTGGCGGGGGCGGCGAGAGAGGCCGCTGACTCGACAGTGGCCTTGGGGGAGAGTTGGCGGAGGGGGGGCAGAGGAGGAGGAGGAGAGGCTGCTGACTCAGCAGCGGCCTTGTGGGGGGAGTTGGTGGAGGGGGGTCGGAGGAGGAAAGGGAGGCTGCTGAGGCGGTGACTGTCACGGATATGACGCAGATCGCTCCACCGCTGGTGCAAGTGACGTGAGCTGAAAAGCGGCCGGATGGGAGGGGCCGCGAAGGGGAGGGGGGCGAGTGAGTGAGTGAGGGAAACACACAGAAGAGCTGCAGTTTTACAATTGTGTGGCGTGCACCTGGCACCGGTGTGCCATCCACACAATCTGTATGTATCATTGGTGCTGTACTTGTAAGGAACGTTGTGTGGAAATTTGGTGGCGATCGGTGCAGTAGTTTCAGAGATTAGCAGTTTTGAACAAACTCATAGTTACATTTTTATTTATATAGATTTTATTAAGTCCTAAAAAACAAAAATGTACAAAACGAAGAGTTAAATAATACAGAGTGATTGCAGAGAGTAATACAATACAGCTAAAGTTTATCACATTTCTCTATAGTGCTCATTGCTAAGATTATAGACTGCATGGAAACAGACAAATTTACCAGTCTGTTGCAGGATAAACAAGAATGGGTATTTTATACGTGCTGGGATTATTGGTACGCTTGGCTACAAAGAAGGAGCTCCAAGAAGCTGAATTAGCAATGCTAACTTAGAATCTCTCTATGTTTCGATAGCATCTCTTTGCTTTGTTTTCTGTTCTCTCACTTTCTTGCTTTCTGTTTTGGAAATATGCACTAAAACCCTTTTTTATTTAAACAGCTGTGAATTATGTTCATTCACAGCCCATCATAATTTATAACCCATCTGTTAAGAGAAGTCTGTCACAGTCCTTCAAGGTAAGGCTGATAAACACCCAACTTTATCTCCCTTGAAACGCTGCCAAGGACCTAATGGGCAATTAGTTGTGCTAGACCACATGGAGCACAGAGTCAAAACAGAGCTTCAGAGTTTGAACCGACCAGAATGAACTAATTGCTTTCTGCAAAAGCTCATGTCCATTTTCTCCTCTTTTATTTCTTACTAGCCATTCCCAGCCACGCGTTGCTGTGGCCCAGTCTGATTAAATGGCCAACCAATCTGTGTGTAGATTTACATCTGCACACACAAACATGTACACACAGCCACCATATAACCCCCAACCTACCTACCTACTGTATTTCTCCCTCTCTCCCTCTACCTGCCTATCTACCTATCTACCTACCTACCTCTATCCCTCTCCTATCTACCTACTGTATTTCTCTCTCTCCCTCTACCTACCTACCTACTGTATTTCTCCCTCTCCCTCTCTATCCACCTACCTACCTACCTACCTAACTAACTAACTACCCACCCACTGTATTTTTCCCTCTCTCTACCTACCTACCTATCTACCTACTGTATTTCTCTCTCTCCCTCTACCTACCTACCTACCTACTGTATTTCTCCCTCTCTATCCTTCTACCTACCTACCTACTGTATTTTTCCCTCTCCCTCTCTATCCCTCTACCTACCTACCTACCTATCTACCTACGGTATTTCTCTCTCTCCCTCTACCTACCTACCTAACTACTGTATTTCTCCCACTCTATCCCTCTACCTACCTACCTACTGTATTTTTCCCTCTCCCTCTCTATCCCTCTACCTACCTACCTACCTACCTATCTACCTACTGTATTTCTCTCTCTCCCTCTACCTACCTACCTACCTACTGTATTTCTCCCTCTCTATCCCTCTACCTACCTACCTACTGTATTTTTCCCTCTCCCTCTCTATCCCTCTACCTACCTACCTACCTACTTACTGTATTTTTCCCTCTCTCTCTCTATCCACCTACCTACCTACATACCTACATACCTACCACATTTCTCCTTGAATCCTATGGACAGAGTATTTTATGTCATAAAGGATGACATAAAATACGAACATCTTACCCCTGTGGATGGGGTGCGCAACTTGGGCGTCCTCCTGGATACCCGGCTGTCTATGGAAGATCAAGTGACAGCCGTGGCCAGGAGGGCGTTTTACCAGGTTCGCCTGGTACGCCAGTTGCGCCCCCTATTGGATCGGAATGCCCTTTGCACAGTCACTCATGCCCTCGTGACATCCCAACTGGACTACTGTAATTCTCTCTACATGGGGCTCCCCTTGAGGTGCACCCGAAGACTTCAGCTGGTCCAGAACGCAGCCGCGCGAGCAATAATGGGAACCTCTAGGTTTACCCATATAACACCGCTCTTACGCGAGCTGCACTGGCTGCCTGTCGTCTTTCGGGGGCGCTTCAAGGTGTTAGTGATCATCTTTAAAACGCTCCATGGCTCGGGACCTAGTTATCTGCGGGATCGGATCCTGCCTCATACATCCTCACGGCCGATTCGCTCCCACAGAGAGGGACTTCTCCGGGTGCCGTCCACTAGGCTATGCCAGCGGGCGACGCCCAGGGGAAGGGCCTTCTCTGTGGCGGGCCCGGCCCTCTGGAACGACCTTCCCCCCGATATCAGAACAACTACGGACCTCCGCTCCTTCCGTCAAAAACTTAAAACACACTTTTTCTGCTTGGCCGGCCTTGGTTAGTCTCCGTCTAATAGGGTGAAAGGGATTTTAGGGAATATATATTTGGGGATTTTAGCGCAGGGATAATCTAGTTTAATCTGTTTTTTATTCATTCTACTTATGTATTTTTATAGTTATTTTAATTTCCCTGTGCACCTCTCCGAGTCCCCCGGGGGAGAGGATGCGGTATATAAATAAAAATTATTATTATTATTATTATTATTATTATTATTATTATTATTATTATTATTATTATTATTATTATTATTATTATTATTATTATTATTATTATTATTATTATTATTATTATTATTATTATTATTATTATTATTATACCTGTGGCTCACTGCTCTCTCTGTATCCATCTACCTACCTTTTTTACAATTTTTTACATTTCCGTTGCATGTACCTGGCACAGGTGTGACATCTACACAATCTATATATATATATATATATATATCATAGGTGCCGTACTTGAAAGGAACATTGTGTGAAAATTCGGAAGCGATCGGTGCAGACTTTCGGAGATTAGCAATTTTGAACAAACTCTTCTTACATTTTTATTTATATAGGTGGGAGGGGCCAACCATCTCCAAGCCTTACTCCCAAGTCTCCCCTTTTGTCCTAATTGTTCTTGCCTTCTGGCAGCTCTGCGCATGCGCGCACAGGGAACAAGCTCCCCCTGTTCCTCTGCCTCACTGATGTCAGGCTCCGGAGGCAGCCCATAACTCCAGGGTGGCCCTGGTCCCCTCTCTGCCTCTGACGCAGAGCCCTCATCTGAGCCTCCCCCAGACCCCAGGACTGGCCCATGTTCTTCCCCAACCTCCTCACTGTCCGAATGTGCTGTCAGCTACACAGGCTACCCGCAGACCACAACACTTGTACATTTCTACAGATGAGCGGATGTCAGTGATGTCTTTCCCCTAAATATTTCATGAAGGGTCATCAGGACTCTAGTAAAGTTGGATTTCCATGGAGATGGAAATTAATACAGCAAAGTTGCCAATTCAGTTGTCTTGCCATGGGCAGCTTACTCAACAAAAGAAGGAACTGTGTGAGGAGAAGAAAGGTCAAATTATTACACAGCGACTAATATATTAAGCCGACTTTCTGCAGTGCCGTATGGCTTGGCAGTAGGAAAATCCCGCCTGAAGGATTTTCACCTCCTGTGCCAGAATTCTTTATTATTATTTTATTATTAATTTATATCGTGTTGTGGGGGTCATATCAAGCAACTGAAATGCCTTCGGGAAGACATGGGGGGAAAAAATGAGACATAATCAATAAAAGCCATCGTAAAACTAACAACGAGAGAAACAATGACTAAAAAAAAAAGGCAACAGGACGCAACATTCAGCACAGCAACTACTTGGTGCAGGATATTTAACTTTAACTCATGCAAAATAAAAAATAAAAAACCATGTACACTTCTTAAAGAGACCATCTTATTTGTCTCTTGAGAAATTTATATGCCGGTCAGTGAGAACTGGACACGGAACCACTGATTGGTTCAAAATTGGGAAAGGATGTCCAGCAAGGTTGCAGACTGTCGCCTTGCCTATTTAACTTATATGCAGAGCACATCATGAGAAAGGCGGGGCTAGATGAATTAAAGATTAGAATTAAGATTGCCAGGAGAAAAATCAACAACCTAAAATATGCAGATGATACCCCTTTAATGACAGAAAGTGAAGAGGATCTAAAGAACCTCTTGAAAAGAGTACAAAAGTTGGTTTGAAACTCAATAGAAAGAAAACTAAGATCATGGTATCTGCCCTTCTCAATCGCTGGCAAATCGATGGGGAAGAAATGGAGGAAGTGATAGATTTTATTTTCCTGGGCTCCAAGATCACCGCAGATGGGGATTGCAGCCAAGAAATTAACTCAGATGGAGTTGGACAATTTGGACAGAAAAATGAGGAAGCTTATGACAATGAATCATGCTTTGCACCCTAAAAGTGATGTTGACCGATTATATCTACCAAGAGCAGAAGGTGGTCGAGGACTCCTACAAGTAAAGCAGACTGTGGAAGAAGAAAGACACAGCTTGAATGATTACATCCAGAAAAGTGAAGAACCAATGATTAAGAAAGTAAATAAAGGAGGCCTTTTAAAGACAACTAAGTCAAAAGCTGAATATAAGAAAGAAGTAATTGAGAAATGAGCTGAAAATTGGAAAAGGAAAGCTATGCATAGCCAATACTTGAAAAGTATTGAAGGCAAAGCTGACCAAAAAACTAACTTGGAACTGGTTAAGATCAGGAGTACTGAAAAAAGAAACAAAAGGCTTTATTTTGGCAGCTTAAGAACAAGCCTTAGCCACAAACTGCATGAAGGCAAAAATTCAACATGTTACCAACAGCAAATGTTGCCTCTGTAATGAGAAAGATGAGACAGTCGACCTGATCAATAGGTGCAGCAAAATTTCACAAACCTACAACGGCATGACCGCGTTGCTAAGATCATTCATTGGAAATTGTGTACCTTGACAGTTTGTGTACCTTGACAGTTCCTAGGTCCTTGGTTAGGACTCAAGCTGTTGAGCTACCAACCAGCCCCAAAGGCTGTGAATCTCACAAAAGATTAACCACAGAATAATAATAACAACAACAACAATGATGATGATGATGATCAGTGGGTGCAGCAAAATTTCACAAACTGACTACCTACGACACCATGACCGCGTTGCTAAGATCATTCACTGGAAATTGTGCCAGAAGTTTGGAATTGAGTACAGCAAAAAACCACTGGGAACATCAGGTTGAGAAAGTTTTACAGAATGAGAAAGTCAAGATCTTGTGGGACTTCAGAATTCAGACTGACAGGCACCTCTCCTACAACACACCTGACATAACAGTCGTTGAAAAGAAAAAAAAAGTATGGTTCATTGACATTGCAATACCTGGTGATGCACAAATTGAAGATAAGCAGCAAGAAAAAAATCACAAAGTACCGGGACTTGCAAATTGAAGTTGAGCGACTATGGAAAAAGAAATTGAGTGTTGTCCCGATTGTAATTGGAGCCCTTGGAGCAAAAACTAAAAGGGCTACCTCGCTATTTGGGAATTCTAAATTTACCTGACTTGAACTCTCTGATTCTGCAAAAAAACCACCCTACTTGGAACAGCTTCTATCCTCTGACGTTACTTTGACAGTTCCTAGGTCCTTGTTTAGGACTCGAGCTGTTGAGCTACCAAACCAGCCCCAAAGGCTGTGAATCTCACCAAAGATTAACCACAGAATAATAACAATAATAATAATAATAATAATAATAATGATGATGATGATGATGATGATGATGATGATGATGATGATGATGATGATGTCTGTACTGAGCAGTAAAAAAAAGCAAATGGAAAGTAGAAATGAATGAAAAGTAGCATCTGACAGTTTAGCCTGAAGGAAAAAGAAAGGCTACAGAATTGGCTTTATGAGAAGAATAACATTTTCACTTCCTTGGGCGAGTCTAAAGGACAAAACAGTTGCACCAACAATACAATGCAATGCAATGCAATGCAATGCAATGCAATGCAATGCAATGCAATGCAATGCAATGCAATGCAATGCAATGCAATGCAATGCAATGCAATACAATACAATAGCAGAGTTGGAAGGGACCTTGTAGGTCTTCTAGTCCAACCCCCTGCGTGGGCAGGAACCTTATACCATTTCAGACAAAGTAGCATCTGGCATTTTAGCCTGAAGGAAAAAGAAAGGCTACAGAATTGGCTTTACGAGAAGAATAACATTTTCGCTTCCTTGGGCGAGTCTGAAGGACAAAACAGTTGCACCAACATAATACTATCTTCTGAACAATCTCCACTTGTAACTAAGCAAATCCAGCAAACGGTGCTAACAAAACAAACAAACCCAACCTCATAAATATTTGCAAATTCTTGTGGGGGGCCCTCGCCCTCTCCTTGGGCCAAATCTATATCCCATCCGGTTGAACGACTTGTAATATTCCGAACATATCTTGCAAATGCAAACACAGCAGTCTCTTAGCCCTCCTGACAGCAGGGATTGGATTCACATTTGCATGGCACTGGACAGATAATGAGGCAATTATGCAGTAATAGCAGGGAGGGCCGGCTCCTGTCCTAAAAGTTCATTCCTGCTGAGCAAAGCGCAGAGAGCAACAAATGGTTTTGGATGCAAGATATAAAAGGGAATTTTGTACCCCCTGGATGATCGTGCAAGCTGGTTACGTTAGCATTCTGCATTCCATCAGACAGGCTTTGAATGAGAGTGCTGGCCCATTAAAAGTAATTTACTGGGTGTTATTCCATAATTTGGGAATGGATGCAGGGTTGATCCAGAAGTGAGATGAGAAAGAATTGTGTATAAGATCAAGTTTTCAAGGGAATCACTGCAGGTGTTCCAATATCTCAGGGGCTGCCAGAAAGAAGAGGGACTCAAGCTATTCTCCAAAGCACCTGAGGGAAGCACAAGAAGCAATGGGTGGAAACTAATCAGGGAGGGAATAATACCACTTTATAATGCCTTGGTAAGGCCACATTTGGAATACTGCATTCAATTCTGGTCGCCACAATGTAAAAAAGATGTGAAGACTCTAGAAAGAATGCAGAGAAGAGCAACAAAGAGGATTAGGGGACTGGAGGCTAAAACATATAAATAATGGGTGCTGGAATTAAGCATGGCTAGTTTAATGAAAAGAAAGACTAGGGGAGACATGATAGCAGCCTTCCGATATCTCAGGGTCTGCTACAAAGAAGAGGGAGTCAAACTATTCTCCAAAGCACCTGAAAGCAGGACAAGAAGCAATGGTGGAAATTAATCAAGGAGAGAAGCAACTGAGAACTGAGGAGAAATTGTCTGACAGTTAGAAAAATTAATCAGATATCGGAACACTGCTATCATGTCTCCCCTGGTCCTTCTCTTCATCAAACTAGACATACCCAGCTCCTGCATGTCTAGTATATTGATGAATATATTGGTGAATATATATTGATGAATTATTCCGCATATATACATCATACACTCGGCGTCACAATCTCCCTCGTGAGGTGCACGTAAAATTAACTAAGAAATCCATATGGGAGGAAATTCTCAGGAAAACTAGAGAGCAAACCTTCACATATAGAGGAAATGAACTCATAATTCTACCTCAAATACCAAGAAATGTGATGGAATGTAGGAGGAAGTATGACTTCCTCACCACACGCCTCAGGAAGCAGGGAATACGATATAGATGGCGTCTCCCGGAAGGTCTAACGTTTACATGGCAGGATCAACACATCAAATTGGTCTCCTTTCAAGAGGCACACGACTTTTTAAAATTACAACAATCTCTAAATGATCCGGAAAGTGAGGGAGAAGATGAAGGAACCAAAAGTGAAGAAGAACTAACAATGGAGAAGACGACACGAAACCCTAACGGCGGAGGCGTGAGGACAGCAGAAGAAGAAAAAACATCAAATGGAAAGGCATCGCATCACCAGATTGAAACAAGATCCAAGACACAGAAAGCTACAAGCAGATAAAATTGGAAAAGAAGAAATTTGTCTCTTTTCTGCAAATATCAATGGGCTAAACATTCCGTCTAAGAAAAAGAAAATTCGGCTTTTCAATACACTCTCTAGGTTTGCCATAGCTTTCCTCCCAAGGAGTAACTCCCAAGTCTGCAGTAACTGCCTACAGTGATCTCAGAGCCCAAGAAAATAAAATCTGTCACTGCTTCCATTTTTTTCTCCCCTTCTAATTGCCAGGAAGTGATGGAACTGAATGCCAAGATCTTGTTTTTTTGTAATGTTGAGTTTCAAGCCAACTTTTGCATTCTCATCTCTCATGAGGCTCGTGAACAGAATAACAGAGTTGGAAGGGATCTTGGAGGTCTTCTAGTCTAACCCCCTCCTGCTCAAGCAGGAGACGCTATGCTATTGCAGACAAATGGCTGTCCAATCTCTTCTTAAAAACCTTGACTGATGGAGCACCCACAACTTTTGAAGGCAAGCTATACCACTGATTAATTGTTCTCACGGTCAGGAAATCTCTCCTTCGTTCTAAGTTGCTTCTCTTTTTGGTTATGTTGGAAGAAATATCCTTCTGGGTTCACTTCCACACAGGGAAAAAGACACTGGCTTCATGGAAGTTGCTTGGGAAGAAGGAAAATAATACAATGCAATAGCAGAGTTGGAAGGGACCTTGGAGGTCTTCTAGTCCAACCCCCTGCCTAGGCAGGAAGCCCTATACCGTTTCAGACATCTTTTTAAAGACTTCCAGTGTTGGGGCATTCACAATTTCTGGAGTCAAGCTGTTCCACTGGTTAATTGTTCTAACTGTCAGGAAAGGTTTATTGATAAATCAGATCACATGCCTTGGAGATCTTGGGCAAAAAAAAAGCAGGGAAGAGATGCTAAGAGTGCCCGAGTTTTATGCCCTCTCTGGGCTTTTGAATTTGAGCTTGCATTCTGATTGATTGTCACTCCCATGGGGTCATGCAGGGGTAACTTTGTAGGCTGTCTTTTGAGTCCCAGGCTTGGTTGACTCTTGCTGGGTGATGATGTAATGAAAGGGCTTTCAATATCCTATTATGGCTCTGCCTGAAGGAGGTAGATCTTTGTTATGTAGAATTGACTGGCTCAGGCCTTAATGGCCCATTGAGAAAGCAGCTGATTTATATCCTTTGTTGGGCTTTGAATTTGAGCGTGTATTCTGATTGGTTGTCAGACTCCTGTGGGGCCATGCAGGGGCAACTCTGTAGGCTGTCTTTGAGTCCCAAGCTTGGTTGACTCTTGCTGGGTGATGATGTAATGAAAGGGCTTTCAATATCCTATTATGGCTCTGCCTGAAGGAGGTGGATCTTTGTTAGGTAGAATAGACTGGCTCAGGGCTTAATGGCCCATTGACAAAGATGGGTGAGTTTCTGCCTTCCTTTTAGGGGAAATATTCTGCCCTTTTAAAATTTCCTAAAATATTTTTTAGCAGAGGGATAGGTGCTAATTTCCTGCAGTTCATTTCCATCCATTGCTCCTTGCCCTTCCTTAGTTTGTTCCTGTTAGCAACTTCTGGGTTCAGAACCAGTGTTACAACTCTGGTCCCGTAACCAGTGTTAGGAAATAAATGCGGAATAGTATAATACACTGGACAGTAAAGAGATATGTTGCTTTAACCACACACAAACTCTAAAGCAGTGATAGTAAGAAAATAAATAGTCTTTACTTTGTAGCAACTAAAATGCTTCTTCCGACCAGTGATACTATCTTTCTCAAAATAGTAACAGTCCTTCACCAAACAGAGTTATCTTACAGTGATGCAAAACAAATACTTCTTCAGTCTTCTTCAGTCTCCAGCTTCAGCACAGGAATCAAAAGGAATCGAAAAAGGGAATGGACTGTGTTCCTGAGCTTCCTTTATGGTAGCGCTGAGAAGCACAGCCAATCAGAATTCAAACCCAGTTCTTAAAGCTACATGTCTCCTTAAGAACATAGGCTCCTATATATTGTCAACCCAATATAAGGCTCAATATCCTAACAGTTCCTCTTCGCTTTCTGCCATTCGAATTGTCTGCCCATCTGAGTTGGCTGATATTCTCCCAGCAGTCTTAATTCCAGCTTGGCAATTTTTGCATTTCCCAAAGCGATAACATGCGATTATAAATTCATGTTTTGCAAAAAAAAAACAAAAAAACAAAAAAACAAGAGGTAGTTTTGAGTTAATACTACTCTATAATTAAACCCAGTGAAATGAAGGCTTCAAGCTGGAAAGCAAATAAGCATCCTACCAGGGTCTCTCTTCAACATGCAGGGTTGTCTGGAGAGCGAAGATGAAATTGCATGTGGAATGGATTTTTTTTTTTAAAAATGGCACAATGAAGAGGAAGCGCAACAGACGAGAGCAAAGCCAAGTGGCTGGAACATTACGGGCAAAAACAATAATGCCACACTCGCCGTGAGTAGATACGAGGAGCGCAATGGGGAGGCTGCCATGCATTACCCTGCAAAAATGAGTGGGTGAAGCTGATTAGCACTCAGCCTTGTTAGCCGAAAAAGCCCGGTTTGCTGTTACCAAAAAAAGAAAAATCAATCAAAGAGAAATACAAATTCAGCAGAGGAATGTGATTAGGCAGCCACGTTCTCTGCCCTTGGAAAGAGACAAACCAGGAGAGAGAACAACGAAGCTAAGTAGAGGTTTTCGGAAACAAACTGGGTTAGTCTCGGAAGAGATTGGAGAGTCAACACACAAAACAGCCCGTCAAAAGAATAACAGAGTTGGGAGGGGCCCTTGGAGGTCTTCTAATCCAGCGGTCACCCACTGGTGGTCCGTGGAACACTGACGTGGGTGGTCTGCAGAAAAAAATATTTGCATTCTTTATATTGCACTAAATCAGGGGTCCTATGGCCCCCGGGATGGATACGTGCAATGAACATTTGTGTTGCTGCAGAGAGTCTCCCCCTTCGGGGTCTTTTTGTGCGGGTCGGATGGGGGCAGAAATTCCAACTTGGGGTCTGCTTCAGCCTCCTGGTGGGGGGCTTTGGGTGAAGGCTGGAGGGAAGTCTCGCTGGTGACAAAGAGTCAGGGGGCCTCATTCCAGTGGGACTGCATCATGGCCTGGAACTGGCTGACCATCTCAGCCCGCTGAGCTGCCAGCGCTGGCACCTGGCCTTGCACTCCCGCAAGTCTTCCCTCTGCTTGGAAAGCCTATGTTCGTAGTCCTCAGTGAGGTGCTTCTGCTGAGCCTCCTTCTCGGTCAGATAGGTGACCGAGTCACCTACAGTATAGGTGGTACCTTGCTCAATAGTAGCAAATGTGAGAGGGATCTTGGAGTCTTAGTGGACAACCATTTAAATAGGAGCCAGCCTATTTGCAGCAGCTGCCAAAAAAGCCAACACAGTTCTAGGCTGCATAAACAGAGGGAGAGAATCAAGATTACATGAAGTGTTAATGCCACTGTATAGTGCCTTGGTAAGGCCACACTTGGAATACTGCATTCAGTTTTGGTCACCACGATGTAGAAAAGATGTGGAGACTCTAGAAAGAGTGCAGAGAAGAGCAACAAAGATGATGAGGGGACTGGAGGCTAAAACATGAGGAACGGTTACAGGAACTGGGTATGTCTAATTTAATGAAAAGAAGGACCAGGGGAGACATGATAGCAGTCTTCCAATATCTCAGGGGTTGCCCCAAAGAAGAGGGAGTCAAACTATTCTCCAAAGCACCTGAGGGCAGAACAAGAAGCAATGGGTGGAAACTAATCAAGGAGAGAAGCAACTTAGAACTAAGGAGAAATTTCCTGACAGTTAGGACAATGAATCAGTGGAACAGCTTGTCTCCAGAAGTTGTGAATGCCCCAACACTGGAAGTCTTTAAGAGGATGTTGGATAGCAATTTGTCTGAAACGGTATAGGGTTTCCTGTCTAGGCAGGGGGTTGGACTAGAAGACCTCCAAGGTCCCTTCCAACTCTGCTATTGTATTGTATTGTATAGATCCTACTTGAACTGAGCCAGCTTTTTTGCCAACTTTTTTTCAGTTTTTTTTTTTCCTAAGGAGCCTGGGCGGGGAGGCGAGGAGTGGCTGGGAGGGGAGGGATGAGTAGAGGCTGGCAAAGGGCTCCTTGATTTGAGTGACACCAAGTTGACTACGCCCACCCAGTCACATGACCAGATAGCCACGCCCACCCAGCCGGTCATTAGGCAGATCATATTAGTGGTCCGCGGAATTTAAAATTATGAATTTAGTGGTCCCTGAGGTCCAAAAGGCTGGGGACCCCTGTTCTAGTCCCAACCCTTAACTCAATCAGGAGATTCGATACCACTTCGGACAAATGGTTGTCCAGTCTCTTCGTGACCCTGGCACACTGCAAAGGGCTGTAAAAGAAGGCCAGTTGTCCAGTTCCTGAAATGCGGTGATGGTGGGGACAGAGACAGATGTCACAACTTTGGAATTAGGTCACAACTTTGGAATTAGATTACAAGTGCCTTTTGAAGAATCCATTAAGTAATCTGTGTAAGTTGAGCATGACTTACAATTGACAACCATGTTTTAACTAAAACGTTTCCTTCCGAATTCAGAATAAGAGAGTTGAGTAGGATCTTGAAAATCTTGTAGTCCAACCCCCTGCTCAAACAGGAGACCCTATCCCATTTCAGACAAGTGGCTGTCCAGTCTCCTCTCAAAAACCTCCAGGGTTGGAGCACCCAAAACTTATGGAGGCAAGTTTTCCCATTGTTCTCACTGCCAGGAAATTTCTCCTTCGTTCTAGGTTGAATGTCTCTTTGATCAGCTTCCATCCTTTCCATCCTGTCCTTCCCTCAGATGCTTTGGAGATGAGATTAACTCTCTCTTCTCTGTGAGAGACCCTCAAATATTAGAAGACCTCTATCACGTCAACCTCTAGTCCTTCTCTTTGTTAGACTACATATACCCAATTCACACTTGATAACATTTCACATGATCTTGATTCTATCCCTCTCTTTACGCAGCCTAGAACTGTGTTGGCTTTTTTGGCAGCTGCTGCACACGGCTGGCTCATATTTAAATCATTGTCCACTAGGTGCTTTGGAGAATAGTTTGACCTCCTCTTCTTTGTGGCATCCCCTGAGATATTGGAACACTGCTATCATATCTCCCCGGGTCCTTCTTGTCATCAAACTGACATACCCAGTTCCTGCAACTGTTCTTCATATGTTTTAGTCTCCAGTCCCCTAATCATCTTTGATGCTCTTCTCTGCACTCTTTCTAGAGTCTCCACGTCTTTTTTACATCGTGGCAACCAAAACTGGATGCAGTATTCCAAATGTGGCCTTACCAAGGCCTTATAAAGTTGCATTAACACTTCATATGATCTTAATTCTATCCCTCTTGTTATGCAGCCTAGAACTGTGTTGGCTTTTTTGGCAGCTGCTGCCCATGGCTGGTTCATATTTCTCATTAACAGAGTTGGAAGGGACTTTGAAGACCATCTATTTCAACCCCCTGCCCAAGCAGGAGACCCTACATCTGCCTCTACCTAGGATCAAACTCACAACCTCCTGCTTGTGGGGCAAGAGCTCCACCTTTAAATGGTTGTCCACTAGGACTCCAAGATTCCTCTCACAGTTACTACTATTGATCACATATACTGTACCTGTACATTTGGTTATTCTTGTCTAAATGTAGAACCTTCCTTTTTTCACCATTAAATTTCATTTTATTAGATAGTGTCCAATGTTCAAGTTTGTCAAGATCCTTCTGTATCTTAAGCCTATCTTCTGGAGTGTTGGCTATTCCTGCCAGCTTGTGTCATCTGCAAATTTGATGAGTTCCTCATTTATCCCCTCTTCCAAATTAGTGGTGAAGATGTTGAAGAGCATCGGGCCTAAAACAGAGCCTTGGGGGACTCCACTGCATACTTCCTTCCATGTACATGGTCATCTAGTTCAACAGACAAATGGTTATCCAACATCTTCTCAAAAACTTCCAGTGATGGAGCATTCACAACTTCTCAAGGCAAATTGTTCCACGGGTCAATTGTTCTCACTATCAAGAAATCTCTCCTTGGTTCTAGGCTGCTTCTCTCCTGGATTAGTTTCCATCCATGAAATGGTAACAGAGCTTCACTCCCTATTTACTACTACTACTACTACTACTACTACTACTACTACTACTAATAATAATAATAATAATAATAATAATAATTTTAATTTATAACCCGCTCTCTCTCCCCGAAGGGACTCGAGGCGGGGCACAGGGAATTTAAAAATACAAATTTTTAAATGTTCACAAAGAGCGTGTATCATCCTTGAAATTTATCTCCAGGTTTTTTTTAAATTTATTTTTCAACATAAAAAACAAATAAAACATTCAATCATTTTCAACTTTGTATAACATGTCATCCGGACATAAGATTTTGTGCATCAATTTTTACAATTACAAATGTAATTATTGATTATCCATCTAATGTAGCCAAATATATCATTATTATTAAACTTAGATATGTATATATATATGTATGGAATTAAGACTATTTTTTCTTCGTTTCACACCACCTTATTCTCTAAATAGTTGATTATCTGTATGGTAACAAGTAGTATTTGTCAAAAACTAATCTTTTTCTATAGTTATTCAACAAGTAAGGAAGAAAAGTTCTCAGTAAATTCCTGTTGTATAACATTGTTCTCAATTGTCATTAACAAATACAGTATTAATATATCACTTAATCAAACACCCGTAATATTTTCTGTATATAGAACCAAAAGGTTTACCAGATTTTTCAGTATATATACGTCTCATTAATAGCCTAATTAATATACAAAATATCTTTCTAAAATAGCATAGTCTCAGCATACTAGAATATCTAACATTCATAGCAATTGACTGTTTTATTCCTTAAAATTCTTGTATGTATTATATCTCCAGATTTCTTTTGTCTAGCCATTGATAAAACAAATTCCATACTTTATAAAATTGCTCATCCTCTTGTTCTCTAATTTCAAATGTCAGCTTACTCATTTCAGCACAGTCCATTATCTGACGGATAATTTCCTCCTGAGTGGGTAATTTCTCATTTCTCCAGGTTGGTTTTTTTTTGCAAAAACAATTCTAGCTGCTGTTAAAACATTCACAATCAAATATTTCAAATCTTTATCAAATGTTTCTGGTATAATTCCAAGTAGAAAAAGTTCAGGTTTGAGGTCTACATGCTTATGTGTCTTTTTCTCCAACCATATGTGGATTAGTTCTAGGCTGCATAAACAGAGGGATAGAATCAAGATCACGTGAAGGGTTAATACCACTTTATAAGGCCTTGGTAAGGCCACACTTGGAATACGGCATACAGTTTTGGTCGCCACGATGTAGAAAAGACGTGGAGACTCTGGAAAGAGTGCAGAGAAGAGCAACCAAGATGATTAGGGGACTGGAGACTAAAACATATGAAGAACGGTTGCAGGAACTGGGTATGTCTAGTTTGATGAAGAGAAGGACCAGGGGAGACATGATAGCAGTGTTCCGATATCTCAGAGAGTGCCACAAAGAAGAGGGAGTCAAACTATTCTCTAAGGCACCTGGTGGCAGGACAAGAAGCAATGGGTGGAAACTAATCAAGGAGAGAAGCAACTTAGAACTAAGGAGAAATTTCCTGACAGTTAGAACAATTAACCTCTGGAACAGCTTGCCTCCAGAAGTTGTGAATGCCCCAACCCTGGAAGTCTTTAAAAAGATGTTAGATAGCCATTTGTCTGAAATGGTATAAGGTTCCTGCCCACGCAGGGGGTTGGACTAGAAGACCTCCAAGGTCCCTTCCAACTCTGCTATTGTATTGTATTGTAGTCCAATATCTCTTAGCTCCAGAGCAAGTCCACCACATATGGAAATTTATCTCCAGTTTGAATGCAATTGTCCCAGGATTTGAAGTGCCCTGTTTCCATCCTTTGTGCTGTGAAATCTTAAGGAATTCTACTGGGTAGTTCAAGCTGAAAATTAAACCGTTATCCTTATTGGTGGTGCCCTGTCAAAATCTCAAGTACTGCAGTAAATTGCTAATTGCTGTTTTTCTGGGACGGCAGCCAAGAAAAGGAGAATGGCCACAGAGAAGGGGTCCAGGGCTGTCTCTGAATAAGCCACAGTTGGATGCTTCAAAAATTACACTGATCCCTGAGTTCTCAATGAGATGCCAGCAGGAACCAATTCGGCCAGCAATGTTTGTGCTTTAGTTTATTTAGTCTATTTTAATTTTAAAAAGAGAAGGAGAAAGCATGAGCTTCCAGCATCGTATTTGTTTCTGGTTATTAGGATGAGGAACGAAAACAAAGGATTGTTTCAAATCCTTGATTAGGAATGAGGTGGTGCCACCACCCTATGAAAGACCAATGCAGGTGGAACAGAACAGAACAGAATAGAATATCAGAATAAAGAATGGAATGGAATGAAATGGAATGGAATGGAATGGAATGGAATGGAATGGAATGGAATGGAATAGAATAGAATAGAATAGAATAGAATAGAATAGAATAGAATAGAATTTAAATAGGATAGTGTAGGATAAGGTAGGGTAGGATAAGATAGGATAGAATAGAATAGGAGGGGAGGAGCAGAGTAGAACAGGAGTGGTGTGAAGTGGAGCAGAGCAGAGCAGAGCAGAGCTGAAGAGAGTAGAGTAGGGTAGGGTAGAAGTAGAACAGAGTGCAGCAGAGTAGAAGCAGAGCAGAGCAGAGCAGAGCTGAAGAGAATAGAGTAGAGTAAAGCAGAGTAGGGTAGGGTAGAATAGAAGCAGAACAGAGTACAGCAGAGTAGAAGCGGAGCAGAGCAGAGCAGAGCAGAGGAGAAGCAGAGGAGAGCAGAGCAGGGTAGGGTATATTAGAGTAGGGTAGAGCACAGAACACAGTTAGAAGGGACCTTGGGGGTCATCTAGCCCAACCCCCTGCTCAGGCAGGAAACCCTATACCCTTTCAGACAAATAGTTGTCCAATCTCTTCTTAAAAATCTCCAATGTTGGAGTATTCAACATAATCCTTGACTGATGACCACAAAAGAAGCTCAAAATTTCTGTTGCTAAGAAAAAAATAGTTGCTAATTGAGTGTTGCCCTATTGGATGACCGATTCTTCTTACTGCCGTTAACTGAATCCCTGCTGTTATTAATTTAATAAGACAGTTGTTCAGTGACTATGGCTTCCCCATTGACTTTGCTCGTCAGAAGGTGTCCATATGATCCCAGAACATGGCAACCGTCATAAATACATGCCAGTTTCCTAGCATCTACATTTTTTTCATGTGACCATGGGGATGCTGCGATGGTTGGATGTGTGAAAACCGCTCCCACGTCATGACTTACAGTATTGCTGTAACTTTGAACAGTCTCTAAATGAATATGTCAGTTTGTGAACCATCTCTATGAACACTATCAAACTGCCATAGAGAGAGAGGAGCATTCCAAACATACCTGTGGTCGGAAAGGAATCTCAAGCTGGCCGGTGAATGTGCACGTCTAAAGTACTATCTCTCGTTGGCTGTGATTTATGATGAAGGCTGAAGGGAGGACAGTCATGCGGGCAAAGTTCAGAAGCAGAAAAAGAAAGCAAAAAAGATGGCTGCAAATAAGAAACGCCTAAAGAGAAATGCCTAATGAAGCTGTTAATAAATCACTGCTTTTTGTACTCTAATATTGGGTTGTCTATTTTGAAGCAGGCATCATTAGGGGACTTGACAGAATGATTTTAAGTTGAGGACTACCTATACAACAGTGGTGGGTTCTGGATCCCGTTGCAACTGATACGGTGCAATGATGCCTGGCGTCCACCACATGAACGTGTGCAGCATGTGGGCAGTGTGCACATGCATCTTTATCTCCTGCAACGCCTCTACGATGCTCCAGCTGCTCGGCAGAGCATCGTACAGACGCCGTACACTCCATGCATTTGGGTGGAAGCACCAAAGAGCTCAAATACAGATAAGGAGGGTGGGTGGGTAGGCCCTCCGAAGCACCGTACCAGAATGGTATGTCCTAGGGTGTACCACCTGCAACCCACCACTGCTGTACAAGTAAGAGAATCTATAACAGGTGGACGCTGGACATAAAATAAGATGTGTGACAATATCCTCCAGCTAATGTTATGATTTCTCCCTGGCTTCAAGTTAGCATTGTGATTTCTCTACTTCCCTAGGGGTCCTTGGTACTCTCTGAGCTGGGTGGGTTTTCTTGCAGATGTTTCATTACCCAACTAGGTAACATAAACAGTGCTGGGAGGTAGGGGGGTTTACTCTCTGTTTTAATACATGCAGCGTGCTCTTTAATGTTGGCAGGAGCGGATTTGGTGGTTTCTTCACTAGGCTATGGCTGACTGCTTGATTGCTGCTCTACTACTTATCTAGATGGATGGATGGATGGATGGATGGATGGATGGATGGATGGATGGATGGATGGACGGATGGGCAGGTGGGCGGGTGGGCGGGTGGGCGGGCGGGCGGGCGGGCGGGCAGGCGGGCGGGCAGGCGGGCAGGCAGGCAGGCAGGCAGATGGGCAGCTAGAATATAGCTAGAAAGCTAGATAGCTGGATGGATGGATGGAAACAAAGAGATGATAGATAGATAGATAGATAGATGGATGGATGGATGGATGGATGGATGGATGGATGGATGGATGGATGGATGGATGGGCAAGCGGGCAGGCAGGCAGCTAGATAGAAAGCTAGAGAGATGGATGGATGGATGGATGGATGGATGGATGGATGGATGGATGGATGGACGGACGGACGGGCGGGCGGGCAGGCAGGCAGGCAGGCAGGCAGCTAGAACATAGCTAGAAAGCTAGAGAGATGGATGGATGGATGGATGGATGGATGGATGGATGGATGGATGGATGGATGGATGGAAGGATGGATGGACAGACGGGCATGCGGGCGTGCAGGCAGGCAGGCAGGCAGCTAGAACATAGCTAGAAAGCTAGAGAGATGGATGGATGATAGGTACCAATAGTAGAGAATATTTGCAAGTCAGGGTTGAAATGAGGCTCTCTGGATCTCCAACAGATGATTTTGTCCATTGAGAATTTCCCAGGCATCCTTTGTTCCTTCCTCCCCATAGAGCAGAAAGCAAAGGCTGCTGACAGCATCTCGGATGCTCTGAAACTGAAAGAAAATGCTTCTGACACGCCTGACATAAATTAGTCATATAAAAGGCATCCTTGCTAAGCTGTCTGAACATAAAACAAAGTTCAGTTAATATTGCTGAATGAACCCTTCGGATCAGAGACCTCTAGCTGTCCTTTATTGCATCAGGAACCGAAGGGAGGGGAAGACGGGCACGGAGCATTAAATTCCTCAACCAAGTAGGACCCAGTCATCCAAATTTAAAGTTCAATCCTCTTTCCCCTCCCCCCACTGAAGTTTTATTTATTTATTTATTCCTCAAGACCATCAGCAGTTTTCTGTAATGCAAGGCGGTTGGATTGATTGCCCCTGTCATTTGGGGTGACCTCCGCTTTGCACTCTAGAAAGTTCCGGAGGAAGAATTTCTCACACAAGAAGAGGAGTTGAGGGAGCTGAAAATGTGGATGTCCCTACTTTGGAAAGGAAAAGAGTTGGAAGAATCTTGAAAGTTCAATACGTTTTGGGACTTTGCACTCATGCGCAGACTTAATTTAAGGTTGTTTTTTTTCAACTTGAGTTTAAAAAAAACAACCCAGATTATTAAAGGACTAGGGCTGACATGATAGCAGTGTTCCTATATTTAAGGGGCTACCACAAAGAAGAGGGAGTGTTAGCAACTCTGGGTTCAGAACCAGTGTTACAACTCTGGTCCCGTAACCAGTGTTTAGAAAATAAATATGGAATAGTGTAATTCACCGGACAGTAAAGAGATACGTTGCTGTAACCACAAACAAACTCTAAAACAATGATAGTAAGAAAATAGATAGTCTTTCCTTTGTAGCAACTAAGATGCTTCTTCCGACCAGTGATTCTAAATTCCAAAACAATCCTTCACCAAACAGAGTTATCTTACAGTGATGCAAAACAAATCCTCCTCCTTCTTCTTCAGTCACAGCTCCTCAGCACAGGGAATCGAAAAGGGAATGAGCTGTGATTCTGAGCTTGCTTTATGGTAGAGCTGAGACTCACAGCCAATCAGACTTCAAGACAGTTCTTAAAGCTATATAACTCCTTAAGAACATAGGCTCGTATATATTGTCAACCCAAATATAAGGCTGAATATCCTAACAGGGAGTCAAACTATTCTCCAAAGCACCTGAAGTCAGAACAAGAAGCAATGGATGGAAGTTAATCATGGAGAGAAGCAACTTAGAACTAAGGAGAAATTTCCTGACAGTGAGAACAATTAATCAGTGGAACAGCTTGCCTCCAGAAGTTGTGAATGCTCCAACACTGGATGTTTTTAAGAAGATGTTGGATATACATTTGTCTGAAAGGGTTTCCCGCCTAAGCAGGGGGTTGGACTAGAAGACCTTCCAGCTCTGTTATTCTATATTTTCCAAAGCACCTGAAGGCAGAACAAGAAGCAATGGATGGAAGCTAATCAAGAAGAGAAGCAACCTGGAATTAAGGAGAAACTTCCTAACAATGAGAAGAATTAACCAGTGGTTAGCTAACAATTAACCAACTTGCCTCCAGAAATTGTGGCTTTTGAGAAAAGATTGGACAGCCATTTTGGATGGGATGGTACAAGGTCTCTTGCTTGAGCAGGGGGTTGGACTAGAAGATCTCCAAGGTCCCTTCCTACTCTGTTATTCTGTTATTTCAACCTAGACAATGGGAATCCCCTCCATATGAAAAACGAATCAGTAGATTATACAACAGTGACAACGTAACTACTTAGATTCCATTGCAGTTTACACAGAAAAAAAATTGAATAAATTGCCCCACAGTTGGTGGTACCACAAGAATTATGCTCCATTTAAATACCCGTTTCTACTGTGTCCTGTAATGGTTCCATTAGCTCAACTTGGGAACAAGATTTAACATTCTCAGATGTTCATACATTTTTGATGGTATTTGTGTTGCAGGGAACTTGACATCTGGAGTGGGGGAAATGGGGATTCTCCTTGCCCTACTTTTAGCTCAAAGAATGATCTCCCGCCATAAGCATATGGCCCAAACGACTCAGCGGTGGATGAGTTGATGTTATGAGCAACTTAGAAAGAAATCATTCATCAACGCAGACTCACGATGGATGATTATCATGAAATATGGCTCCATTCACTGAAAGGCTTGTGTTGAGATGCGATATACACACAGGCACTCAGGCCTTCTTCCAAAGCATCTGTTTGGGGCTCTTGCGAGAAAGCTGTAGACCTTTCGTTTATGCAAACAGAAGAAACCCAAACCACAAGAACTTAAAAAAACCCTAGATTACTGTTGAAATAATCAATTTCATGAGGATGATTCTTTCCTTTCTCCTTCCCTCCCCATTTCTTTTGCTTCCTTCCTTCCTCTCCTACTATCTTCTCTGCTCTGCTCTGCTCTCTCCTTTCCTTTCCTCTTCTCTGCTCTCCTCTCTTCTCCTCATTTATGATGATTCTCTCCTCTCCTCATTTATGTTTCTTCTCTTCTCTTCACTTCTCTCCCCTCCCCTCCCCTACTCTCCTCTCCTCTCCTGTCTTCTCCTCTTCTCTCCTCATTTATGATTCTTCTCCTCTTCTCTCCTCATTTATGATTCCTCTCCTCTTCTCTCCTCATTTATGATTCTTCTCTCCCCTCCCCTCCCCTCCTCTCCTCTTCTGTCTTCTCCTCTTCTCTCCTCATTTATGATTCTTCTCTTCTCTTCCCTCCCCTCCCCTCCCCTCCCCTCCTCTCCTCTCCTCTTCTGTCTTCTCCTCTTCTCATTTATGATGATTCTCTTCTCTTCTCTTCTCTCCTCATTTATGACTCTTCTCCTCTCCTCTCCTGTCTTTTCCTCTCCTCATTTACGATTCTCTTCTCTTCCTCTCCTTTCCTCTCATTTATGACTCTTCTCTTCCTCTCCTCTCCCCTCCTCTCCTCTCCTCTTCTGTCTTCTCCTCTTCTCTCCTCATTTATGATGATTCTCTTCTCTTCTCTTCTCTCCTCATTTATGACTCTTCTCCTCTCCTCTCCTGTCTTTTCCTCTCCTCATTTACGATTCTCTTCTCTTCCTCTCCTTTCCTCTCATTTATGACTCTTCTCTTCTCTTCCTCTCCCCTCCCCTCCCCTCCTCTTCTGTCTTCTCCTCTTCTCTCCTCATTTACGATTCTCTTCTCTTCTCTCCTCATTTATGACTCTTCCCTTCTCCTCTCCTCTCCTGTCTTTTCCTCTCTTCATTTATGATTCTTCTCTTCCTCTCCTTTCCTCTCATTTATGATTATTCTCTTCTCTTCCTCTCCTTTCCTCCCCTCCCCTGTCTTCTCTCCTCATTTCTGATGATTTTCTTCTATTCTCTCCTCTCCTCGTTTATGATTTTTCAGAAATTTCTCCTCAGTTCCAAGTTGCTTCTCTTCTTGATTAGTTTCCACCCATTGCTTCTTGTCCTGTCCCCAGGTGCCTTGGAGAATAGCTTGACTCCCTCTTCTTTGTGGCACCCTCTGAGATATCGGAACACTGCTATCATGTCTCCCCTGGTCCTTCTCTTCATCAAACTAGACATACCCAGCTCCTGCAACGGTTCTTCATATGTTTTAGTCTCCAGTCCCCTAATCCTCTTTGTTGCTCTTCTCTGTACTCTTTCCAGAGTCTCCATGTCTTTTCTACATCGTGGTGATCAAAACTGAATGCAATATTCCAGGTGTGGCCTTACCAAGGTGTGTGTGTGTGTGTGTTGCTGACAATTCAACACAGCTGCTAACCAATATTTCATCGCATTTGAAAAAAAGAGCAGTTTTTTTTCTTACAAGAAACTAAATTGTTCCAAAACTGGAAATGAGAAAAACAAAATCCCAATAAACGCAAATTAACAAAAATCAAGAAGGCCAAGGCCAGGCGATTGACCTTACGTGACCTCCATTAGAAGGTAATTACTTCATGGTCAATATGGCTTATGAATAACTATGGACACAAGCAATCAATACAAGGTGATAAAAGGGAAAAAAAGGAATCAATAAACATTAGAGTCCAGGAAGAAAAGTGAACACCATCTTCTAAAAAACACCAAAAATTTGCAAACGATGTGGCCACAACAACCATCAATTCCTTACGGTTTCCCTAAGATTTGGTTGGATTAGTTACCTTTGGAAGATGGAATAAGTTAGGAGCAACCTAAGCTATTTCCTTCAACAGGTTCAAACAATCGAGTTCTCATTGCTCCATGGCCAAATATGGGCTCTTCTACCACTTGGCATATTTTGAGAGAACCTGTATGTGTTGTACCCTAGATGTTAAAAATTCTTTTATATATATATATATATTGTTTCATTATTTATTTGATTATTTTACTTCATTTTACTTCATTTATCTTATTTCATTTATCTTACTTTATTTATTTTACTGTATTTGGTTTTATTGATATGTTTGCAAGACAATCAATTCATACAAGGCTTTATTTTATTTTATTTTATTATTATTTCACTTTATTAATTTATTTTTATTGTATTGATAATTTACAAGAATTCATACAAGGCTGTATTTTAGTTTAATTTAGTTTATTATTATTTCACTTTATTGATTTAATTTTGTTTTATTGATGACTTGCAAGACTAATCAATTCATACAAGGCTGCATTTTATTTTAGTTTATTATTATTTCGATTTATTAATTTATTTTTATTTTATTGATAATTTACAGGACTAACAAATTCATACAAGGCTGTATTTTAGTTTAGTTTAGTTTATTATTATTTCACTTTATTGATTTAATTTTGTTTTGTTGATAACTTGCAAGACTAATCAATTCATACAAGGCTGTATTTTATTTTATTTTATTATTATTTCACTTTATTGATTTAATTTTGTTTTATTGATAAGTTGCAAGACTAATCAATTCATACAAGGCTACTTGTTTTAATTACCTAAGAATTTAAGGTACCCATGATCCAATACAATGAGGTGTCAAACTACTTCCCAACTTTTACAAAGTGCCTCTGAATATCCATTTCATTATTACTCAAACTTATCGAATCTTTATGAAGAACATCTGGTTGAAAAGGATATTTCTAGTGCAGGAATTGCCAAACTTAGTGACATGTCTAGCTACATAGCTCTGGAACTACCAAGGGAGCCTGCTTGACAGGGTCATATACAAAAAAAATGTCACTCAAGAAAACTGGCAGACTTGAACAAGTCATAGGAACATCTTGTGCGTGTTAATAATTCAACAGCCTTAAGATGTACAGTATCTAGGTCACAGCCAGGCTGTGCATTTTTTTTTTTTTTGCAAGGTATTATTTAAAAGATGGATCACTGGCGGTATCATCACTGCATTTTGGGGGTTTAGATTTGTTTTGTGAATGATAGGGTAATGTAATAACTAACATCTCCTCCTTCTGTAAGTTGCACCCTAAAATATCTCAAATGTTGATTGTGACTGTTAGGATATTCAGCCTTATATTGGGTTGACAATATATATGAGCCTATGTTCTTAAGGAGTTATGTAGCTTTAAGAACTAAGTATAAGCTGATTGGCTGTAAATTATCAGCTCTACCATATAAGCAAGGTCAGGAACACAGTCCGTTCCCTGTTCGATTCCTTGTGATTCCTGTGTTTCCTGATTGCCGTTGAAGAAGAAGAAGGAGTATTGTTTTGCATCAGTGTGAGATAACTCTGTGTTTGGTGTTGGACTGTTATTTGTTTGAGAAGTTAGTCGGAAGAAGCATTTTAGTTGCTACAAAGTAAAGACTATTTATTTTCTTACTATCACTGATTTAGAGTTTGTTTGTGGCTACAGCAACGTATCTCTTTACTGTCCAGTGAATTACACTATTCCGCATTTATTTTGCTAACACTGGTTACGGGACCAGACTTGTAACACTGGTTCTGAACCCAGAGTTGCTAACAGTGATATTGGCAATGTTGTCAACCATGGTAAGCTATTAAGAGTGTTACACCTTCAAGGCACCTACATTAAAAAATAGGTGTCGTCAACCACCCAAAAAGATTAAAAAGATTAGGAGGAACTATGCCTCTTTATCCAAAAAATTATATAAAAAAGGGGTGTGGCTTAGATGGTTAATGCCTGAAGGAATGTTGGTGTTCTGGGAGGGAGGTATAGTTAGAATTAAAACAATTGAAGAGGCGGAAGCCTTTTAAAAAAAAATATTCCTCAATCCTAGAAGACGAAAATGAGGGAACGGGAGGGGCCATGACTCCGCCTAGATAAAATAGCTAGAAAACTCAGATCGCAAAAATGATTTTTTTTACATAATGCAATCCTCATACGGATGTCAATAGTAACAAATGATTGAATGCATAAATGTATGATTTATGATATGATATATATATATTTTCTTATACCTTATATTGGAAAAAATTTACTTTTTGTATGGAACCTTGGAGGCGACCACCACCTCCGACATGGAAGCTCTAAAATATTTTTTATGTATCCTATATCCTATATGTCCTCCTGGATGCCCAGCTGTCCATGGAAGACCAAGTGACAGCCGTGGCCAGGAGGGCGTTTTACCAGGTTCACCTGGTTCGCCAATTGCGCCTCCTATTGGATCGGGACGCCCTTCGCACAGTCACTCATGCGCTCGTGACATCCCGACTGGACTATTGCAACTCTCTCTACATGGGGCTCCCCTTGAGGTGCACCCGGAGACTTCAGCTAGTCCAGAATGCAGCCGCGCGAGCAATTATGGGAACCGCTAGGTCTACCCATGTAACACCGCTCTTGCGCGAGCTGCACTGGCTGCCTGTCGTCTTCCGGGTGCGCTTCAAGGTGTTGATTATCATCTTTAAAGCGCTCCATGGCTTGGGACCTAGCTATCTGCGGGATCGGATCCTGCCTCATACATCCTCACGGCCGATTCGCTCCCACAGAGAGGGACTTCTCCGGGTGCCGTCCACTAGACTTTGTCAGCGGGTGACGCCCAGGGGAAGGGCTCTCTCTGTGGCGGGCCCGGCCCTCTGGAACGACCTTCCCCCCGACATCAGGACGACCACGGACCTCTGCTCCTTCCGTCTCAAATTAAAAACTCATTTCTTCTGTCTGGCCGGCCTAGGATAGTCTCTCTGTCTTGGGGTTTTATTGGGAAGTTTTATAATATAGCTTAGTTCTAATGGGGAATTTTAGCGCAGGTTTAGATTTAATTTATTTTTAATGAAATGTTTGTATGTATTTATTGTTTTACTTTGCCTGTGCACCGCCCCGAGTCCCTTGGGGAGAGGGTGCGGTTTAGAAATATTAAAATTATTATTATTATTATTATTTTTCCCTGTTAAAAAATTTGTAAAAACCAATAAAAATTGTTATCCAAAAAAAAGAAAAAGAAATAGGTATCGTGACTATTGTTGAAAAGTATAATTTGAAAATCTTGAAATCTTGTCAATATTTCCCTCTGCCCCGTCTTGTACTCGAGATAATCAAAGTGACATTCTCTTGAGTTTCTTTCTCACTTTCTCTTCCTTCCCAGGTCTAAGTCAATGTAACGTAGCCACTCCTTCATTCCTTCTTCAATGTGAGCTTCATACCTCTCTACGCTCCTTTTCTCACAACACTGTTATGTGCAAAAAGATACCAGCAAGTTGTTGTGGAAACAAATTATAGGCTTGTAAATTCCCAGAAGTTTCCCAGAGCCACTGAGGTGCCGAAGAGAATGAAACTCGAGATGAGGCTGACAAAAAATATCAGCTTTTTATTTATGGCCAAAGCAAAAAAGCTGGGTGACAACCCTTAACAACCATGTTAGTAATATAACAATTGCAGCGACTCCCTTAACAATTTTGCAGATGACACCAAGCTACCAAGAATAGCCAGCACTCCGGAAGATGGGCTTAAGATACACAAGGATCTGGACAGACTTGAACATTGGGCGTTATCTAACAAAATGAAATTCAGTGGTGGGAAAAGTCAGCTTCTACATTTAGGCAACAAAAAAATTTGCAGGTACAGTATATGTGGTACCTCACTCAATAGTAGTAACTGTGAGAAGGACAGTTAACAACCTTTTAAATATGAGCCAGCCATGTGCAGCAGCTGCCAAAAAAGCCAACACAGTTCTAGGCTGCATAAACAGAGGGAGAGAATCAAGATCATGTGAGGTGTTGGTAACACTTTATAAAGCCTTGGTAAGTCCACACTTGGAATACGGCATCCAGTTTTGGTCACCACGATGTAAAAAAATGTGGAGACTCTGGAAAGAGTGCAGAGAAGAACAAAAAAGATGATTAGGGGACTGGAGACTAAAACATATGAAGAACGGTTGCAGGCATGGGTATGTCTAGTTTAATGAAAAGAAAGACCAGGGGAGACATGATAGCTGCCTTCCAATATCTCAGGGGCTGCCCCAAAGAAGAGAGAGTCCAACTATTCTCCAAGGCAGCTGAGGGCAGAACAAGAAGTAATGGGTGGAAACTAATCAAGGAGAGAAGCCACTTAGAACTGAAGAGAAATTTCCTGACAGTTAGAACAATTAATCAGTGGAACAGAAGTTGCCTCCAGAAGTTGTGAATGCCCCAACACTGGAAGTCCTTAAGAAGATGTTGGATAAACATTTGTCTGAAATGGTGTAGGGTTTCCTGCCTCAACAGGGGGTTGGACTATTAGACCTTCAAGGTCCCTTCCAGCTCTATTCTATTCTATTCTATTCTATTCTATTCTATTCTATTCTACTCTACTCTACTCTACTCTACTCTACTCTACTTCTATTCTATTCTATTCTATTCTATTCTTTTCTTTTCTTTTCTGTATATTCTATTCCGTTCCATTCCATTCTTTTCTGTATATTCTATTCCGTTCCATTCCATTCTTTTCTGTATATTCCATTCCATTCCATTCCAATCTTTTCTGTATATTCCATTCCATTCCATTCTTTTCTGTATATTCCATTCCATTCCAATCTTTTCTGTATATTCCATTCCATTCCATTCCAATCTTTTCTGTATATTCCATTCCATTCCATTCCATTCTTTTCTGTATATTCCATTCCATTCCATTCTTTTCTGTATATTCCATTCCATTCCAATCTTTTCTGTATATTCTATTCCGTTCCATTCCATTCTTTTCTGTATATTCCATTCCATTCCATTCCAATCTTTTCTGTATATTCCATTCCATTCCATTCCATTCTTTTCTGTATATTCCATTCCATTCCAATCTTTTCTGTATATTCCATTCCATTCCATTCCATTCTTTTCTGTATATTCCATTCCATTCCATTCCAATCTTTTCTGTATATTCCATTCCATTCCATTCTTTTCTGTATATTCCATTCCATTCCATTCCAATCTTTTCTATATATTCCATTCCATTCCATTCTTTTCTGTATATTCCATTCCATTCCAATCTTTTCTGTATATTCCATTCCATTCCAATCTTTTCTGTATATTCCATTCCATTCCAATCTTTTCTGTATATTCAATTCCATTCCATTCTTTTCTGTATATTCCATTCCATTCCATTCCAATCTTTTCTGTATATTCCATTCCATTCCATTCTTTTCTGTATATTCCATTCCATTCCATTCTTTTCTGTATATTCCATTCCATTCCATTCCAATCTTTTCTGTATATTCCATTCCATTCCAATCTTTTCTGTATATTCCATTCCATTCCATTCCAATCTTTTCTGTATATTCCATTCCATTCCATTCTTTTCTGTATATTCCATTCCATTCCATTCCAATCTTTTCTGTATATTCCATTCCATTCCATTCTTTTCTGTATATTCCATTCCATTCCAATCTTTTCTGTATATTCCATTCCATTCCAATCTTTTCTGTATATTCCATTCCATTCCAATCTTTTCTGTATATTCCATTCCATTCCATTCCAATCTTTTCTGTATATTCCATTCCATTCCATTCTTTTCTGTATATTCCATTCCATTCCATTCCAATCTTTTCTGTATATTCCATTCCATTCCATTCTTTTCTGTATATTCCATTCCATTCCATTCTTTTCTGTATATTCCATTCCATTCCATTCTTTTCTGTATATTCCATTCCATTCCATTCTTTTCTGTATATTCCATTCCATTCCATTCTTTTCTGTATATTCCATTCCATTCCATTCTTTTCTGTATATTCCATTCCATTCCATTCTTTTCTGTATATTCCATTCCATTCCATTCTTTTCTGTATATTCCATTCCATTCCAATCTTTTCTGTATATTCCATTCCATTCCATTCTTTTCTGTATATTCCATTCCATTCCATTCTTTTCTGTATATTCCATTCCATTCCATTCTTTTCTGTATATTCCATTCCATTCCATTCTTTTCTGTATATTCCATTCCATTCCATTCCATTCTTTTCTGTATATTCCATTCCATTCCATTCCACTCTATTCCATTCTAACTGTGGCAAGAAAAGTCATACAATGGGCAACACCTCACTTAACAGAATTTTTGGGTTCTTTTGTGGTCGCAAGACAAGGATTTACCTGTATGAAGATACGACAGTCATGAAAGAGGCCACATATATGGACGAACTGACCTGTTTTTATAAATAAATAATAAATAATGTCTGGTGCAGCATTCAGCTTGGAAAAAATATTTTATGCTGATGTTCAGTTATGGTTGTGCTGCTGTTGCTAATGCTCTTTATTTTTATAGAGGAATAAATGCAGCTCAGGTGACGGTTTCGAGAAAACCATTTATGGTTGAATAGGATTCCAGTGAAGGCATCCTCACCCAAAGAAACTTCGGGCTCTTTTCATTTGACGAAACACGATCCTAAAATGTAATTAATTATCTGGCTCCCGTTCTCCCCCTCCCTTCTTCCTCAGCCTCTTTGCCGATTAATTTCTCCTTGCAATCCATCACTTTGCATCTGGACTATAAAAGAGCAGATTGACGCCTGGTTCTGAATGATTTCGCCCCGGGGTATTTATATCGCTCTCTCCCGCCATTATGTACATTATCTAAATTGCTCAAACATGTTTGCGCACGACTAATGGATAATATTGCAAGGAAGAATGCTTTGACGAGGCATAAATCTGGTTCCAGGCATGGCCAGGAATATGCATCGTCGGTTTGCGGCTGGCGAGGCCCAGAACAGCTCCGTCAGCTGGCTGAAAGGGCCTGCTCATTTCATGGGGAAATATCAGGCGAGGTTCTCTCTTGGGGAGCATTTTGGAACATTCTGGAAAGTTTTCCAATTGTATCTGGAGAGAGAGGGGGAGGGAGGGAGGGAAGGAGGGAGGGAGGGGAGGGATGGATGCATGGATAGATAGAGATGGATGGATGGATGGATGGATGGAGGGATGGATGGAAGGATAGATAGATAGATAGATAGATAGATAGATAGATAGATAGATAGATAGATAGATAGATAGATAGACAGATAGACAGATAGACAGATAGATATGGATGGATGGAAAGAAGGAAGGAAGGAAGGATGGATGGATGGATGGATAGATAGGTGGATAGGTACATATGTGGATATGCAGATAGAGGGATAGAAGATGGATGGATGGATAGATAAATAGATAGATAGATGGATAGATGATGGATGGATGGATGGATGGATGGATAGATAGATTTGGAAGGAAGGAAGGAAGGAAGGGGGAAGGAAGGAAGGAAGAATTGATGGATAGATAGGCAGATAGAGGGATAGAGGGATAGAGGATGGATGGATGGATGGATGGATAGATAGATAGATAGATAGATAGATAGATAGATAGATAGATAGATAGAGATGGATGGATGGAAGGAAGGAAGGAACAAAGGATGGATGGATAGGTGGATAGGCAGATAGGTGGATATGCAGATAGAGGGATAGAAGATGGATGGATGGATAGATAGATTTGGAAGGAAGGAAGGAAGGGAGGGAGGAAGGAGGAAGGAGGAAGGAAGGAAGGAAGGAAGGAAGGAAGGAAGGAAGGAAGGAAGGAAGGAAGAATCGGTGGATAGATAGGCAGATAGAGGGATAGATAGATAGATAGATAGATAGATAGATAGATAGATAGATAGATAGATAGATAGATAGATAGATAGATATGGTAGGTAGGTGGATAGGTAGATGACAGAGATAGAAATATATAGCTATATGAATAGCTATCTCCTCCTCCCCTCCCATCTCCCTCACACACATATTGTCTGCCTGCCTGCCTGCCTGCCTGCCTGCCTGCCTGCCTGCCTCCCCCCCCTCTCTCTCTCTCGTTTTCCCACAAGTGCAGAGTCTTTTTGTTTTTTCTAGACCAACCAAGAATTGATTCAAGAACCGACCGATTGCCTTCTTTTGTGAGCCTGATATAGCGACTGGCCCAAAGACATCCAGGCAGCTTTCATGGGACTAGAATTCATAATCTCCTGGTGATTAGCTCAAAGTCATCCAGCTGGCTTTCAGGACTAAGTGGGATTCTAGGAGATCTTCTAGTCCAACCTCAAAATAAGGAGAAACCTCCTAACAGTGAGAACAATTAACCAGTGGAGCAGTTTGCCTCCAGAAGTTGTGGATGCTCCATGCACTGGAGGTTTTTGAGAAAATATTGGATAGATGGCTAGAAAAGATAAGAGGAAAAGATGTAGATTTTAAACCTAAACTGTTTTCCTTGAGGATGATATCAGGAAAAAAAATGATAATAATAATAATAATAAAAATAATCTTTATTGTCATTGTAAAAATTACAATGAAATTGGTATGATAAGAGACATATATATTTAGTAGTACCTGTTTTAACAGCATTGAGCCAGTGCAATGGTTGGAAAAAAAGGGAGAGAGAGTAAGAATTGGATTCCCGGCTGTCCATGGAAGATCAAGTGACAGCCGTGGCCAGGAGGGCGTTCTACCAGGTTCGCCTGGTTCGCCAGTTGCGCCCCCTATTGGACCGGGATGCCCTTCGCACAGTCACTCATGCTCTCGTGACATCCCGACTGGACTATTGTAACTCTCTCTACATGGGGCTCCCCTTGAGGTGCACCCGGAGGCTGCAGTTGGTCCAGAATGCAGCCGCGCGAGCAATAATGGGTACCACAAGGTACACCCATGTAACACCGCTCTTGCGCGAGCTGCACTGGCTACCTGTAGTCTTTCGGGTGCGCTTCAAGGTGTTAGTCATCATCTTTAAAGCGCTCCATGGCTCGGGACCTAGCTATCTGCGGGATCGGATTCTGCCCCATACTTCCTCACGGCCGATTCGCTCCCACAGAGAGGGACTTCTCCGGGTGCCGTCCACTAGACTTTGTCAGCAGGCGACGCCCAGGGGAAGGGCTCTCTCTGTGGCGGGCCCTGCCCTCTGGAACGACCTCCCCCCCGATATTAGAATTACCACGGACCTCCGTTCCTTCCATCTGAAATTGAAGACGCACTTTTTCTGCTTGGCCGGCCTAGGGTAGCCTCTTATTACAGTATTATAGGGTTTAGGGTTTTAGTGATTGGTTTTGGGGAATTTTAGCGCAGGGTCTTAATGTTTAATCTGTTTTTAACTGTTTTGTATATATTTATTGTCTTAATTTCCCTGTGCACCGCTCCGAGTCCCCTTGGGGAGAGGGAGCGGTCTAGAAATTAAATATATATTGTATTCTTGTATTGTATTCTTGTATTGTATTCTTGTAAAGGTGCGTGCATGTGCGGCAGAGCGGAGCTTGGGCAATGGCTTGTGTGAACACAGAGAGGGTTCTGCATGCCACCTGTGGCAAGCATGCCATAGGTTGGCCATCACGAATATAGGGTCTCTTGATTGAGCAGGGAGGATGGGTTGGACTGGAAGACCTCCAAGGTTCCTTCCAGCTCGATTCTGACTAATTTGCTGGAGTTTGCAACTATAGTTGAGCTTTCTGACTGGTTGACGCCGAAGAAATTAACAAGGGAAGTCTTCCCGAGTTGGATTTGAGGCGGGGATGTGGGGATGCGTTGGTTTGCCGATATGTAGCCACCCAAATCTAAGCATGCAAATCCTTTCGCCGGTGGTCCTATGTAATTAAAATGACAATAGGCACTTTAATGAGACTCCCTAGAAAGGTAAATCAGGGGCCAGCTAGGAAGTCCTTCAATGCATCTCTTGGCTGGGGCTGACTTAGCGTGAAACCTGACTAGTGATTAAAAATAGCAATCCTTGGATTTGTTACCAGAGGCTCTGCAATTACAGTGACAGTATGCGCCAATCCTTCAAGAGAGATATTTGGGGACATCCCAGAGTCACAACCAAGGCACACTAAAGTTGTTGTAAATAAACACGGGTAATTGTAGACATGATGAGCGACAACCACAAGACAGTGATGGGAAGGGAATCCATGGCATAGGGCCTAGTTATTTGCAGGACTGTCTCCTACCACATACCTCCCTTCGACCGGTCCGCTCCCACAGAGTGGGCCTCCTCAGGGTGCCGTCAGCTGGTCAATGCCGGCTGGCGGCGCCCAGGGGAAGAGCCTTCTCTGTGGTGGGTCCAACTCTCTGGAACGACCTACCCCCCGAACTTCGCACCATCACGGACCTTCGCCTTCTCCGCCGCTCATTAAAAACGCACTTGTTCCATCTCGCTGGCCTTGCTTAGAGTTAGTGTATGCCTCTATTTCGGGTTAGATTTTTAACATTGGATTTTTAAGGGTTTCTATTTTTAGAGTTGGGTTTTTAAATTAATTGTTTTTAGCACGGGCTAAATTAATGCAATAATACCATAGCAGAGTTGGAAGGGACCTTGTAGGTCTTCTAGTCCAACCCCCTGCGTGGGCAGGAACCTTATACCATTTCAGACAAATGGCTATCTAATATCTTTTTAAAGACTTCCAGGGTTGGGGCATTCACAACTTCTGGAGGCAAGCTGTTCCAGAGGTTAATTGTTCTAACTGTCAGGAAATTTCTCCTTAGTTCTAAGTTGCTTCTCTCCTTGATTAGTTTCCACCCATTGCTTCTTGTCCTGCCCCCAAGTGCCTTGGAGAATAGTTTGACTGCCTCTTCTTTGTGGCACCCTCTGAGATATCGGAACACTGCTATCATGTCTCCCCTGGTCCTTCTCTTCATCAAACTAGACATACCCAGCTCCTGCAACCGTTCTTCATATGTTTTAGTCTCCAGTTCCCTAATCATCTTGGTTGCTCTTCTCTGCACTCTTTCCAGAGTCTCCACGTCTTTTCTACATCGTGGCGACCAAAACTGTATGCAGTATTCCAAGTGTGGCCTTACCAAGGCACTATACAGTGGCATTAACACTTCACGTGATCTAGATTCTATCCCTCTGTTGATGCAGCCTAGAACTGTGTTGGCTTTTTTGGCAGCTGCTGCACACTGCTGGCTCATATTCAAATGGTTGTCCACTAGGATTCCTAGATCCCTCTCACAGTTGCTACTATTGAGCAAGGTACCACCTATACTGTACCTGTGCATTTTGTTTTTCTTGCCTATATGTAGGACCTTACTTTTTTCACAATTGAATTTCATTTTATTAGTGCCCAATGTTCAAGTTTGTCAAGATCCTTCTGTATCTTAAGCCTATCTTCTGGATTGTTGGCTATTCCTGCCAGCTTGGTGTCGTCTGCAAATTTGATGAGTTCCCCATTTATCCCCTCATCCAAATCATTGATGAAGATGTTAAAGAGTACTGGGCCTAAAACAGAGCCTTGGGGGACTCCACTGCATACTTTCTTCCATAATTGTTTAATTTTAGTTTTAACTTTTGTAGAATTTTGTATTGTTTGTATTTTTTTTGATTTTTAAGTTCCTTTGCGCCGCCCTGGGTCCCATCCGGGAGATAGGGCGGGATAGAAATCTAATAAAACTAAACTAAAACTAAACTAAGTGATGAAGGCAGAGCTGACCTTACTACAGATCATCATAGAACATAGAATAAATGGAGTGGCAAGCGGGGGTGGGATTCTGCCTGTTCGTACCGATTCGGGCGAACCGGTAGCTCCGACGAGCAGCTGGGAGTGAACGGCTTCACTCTGACTTTGAAGTAGGCTGCCTGGCCCTGCGCTATACTCACCTCTGTTTCCCACCTCCGCTTGCCACTCCCTTTTTCTGAAGCCCAGCTGATGTGGATTGCCATGCCTCGGCTGTTGTCCTCACCAGCGGTAATGTGGAAGGTGAGTTTTCCGTATACTGGGCAAGGGTGCGCAGTGCGTGTCAGGCACGTGTGCTCAGCAAACTGGTTGTTAAACCGGTAAGGTCTTACCCCTGATTGCAAGGGACCTTGGAGGTCTTCTAGTCCAGCCCCCTGCTCAACAGGAGACCCTACATCATTTCAAATAAATGATCGTCCAGTCTGTTTTTGAAAGCCTCCAGTGATGGAGCACCCACAACTTCCAAAGGCATAAGACCATAAGAACATAAGAACAGCCTTGCTGGAACAGGCCACAGCCCATCTGGTCCAGCCTTCTGTCTCCCACAGTGGTTCCCCATTTGCTTCAGGGTCTTCCCAAGCAGATGTCTTCACCTGCTTGTGATTCCCTGCAAATGGCATTGAGAGATATCCTGCCTATCTCTCCAACCCAGAGGGTGTCCTTAGGCATCCATCATGATAGCCATTGATACCCTTGTTCTCCATGAACTCCTCTAATTCTTTCTTAAAGGTGTGGAGGCTGACAGCTGTCACCACTTCTTCTGGCAGGGAGTTCCATAGACCAGTGATCCTCTGGGTGAAAAAGTACTTCCTCTTATTTGTTTGAGGTCTAGCTTCCAAAAGTTTCATGGAGTGCCCCCTAGTTCTAGTGTTGTGCGATAGGGAAAACCGTTTTTCCTTTCCTACTTTGTCCACACCGTGCATGATTTTATAGACTTCAATCAGGTCACCTCTCAGGCGCTGTCGTTCTAGAGTGAAGAGGCCCAGCCGTTGCAGCCTCAGATGGTAAGGAAGGGGTTCCAACCCCCTAATCCTTCTGGTTGCCCTCCTCTGCACCTTTTCCATTTCCATAATCTCCTTCTGAAGGTATGGAGACCAGAACTGTACACAATACTTCAGATGGGGCCTCACCATAGATTTATAAAGAGGCATGTTGTTCCATTGGCTGATTGTTCTCACTATTACTTAAATTTCTCCTAGGTTGCTTCTCTCCTTGGTTAGAGTCCATCTATTGTTTTTTCTGGTGCTTTAGAAAATGGTTTGACCTCCTTCTCTTTGTAGGAGCCCTTTAAACACTGGGAAACGTGGATGTGGGCATGACCAGCACGTAACTCATCTGGCCTGCTGGCTGGGAGTTTGGAGAGGAGTCTGAGGGAGAGAAGGGGATAAGATAGGTGGGGCTTCTGTGGGGCAAGGTTGATGGAGAGAAGGGGATGGGATAGGGGAAGATTCTGTGGGGCCAGCCTGAGGGAGAGAAGAGGATAATATAGGGGAAGATTCTGTAGGGCAAGGCTGATGGAGAGAAGGGGATAAGATAGGTGGGGCTTCTGTGGGGCAAGGTTGATGGAGAGAAGGGGATGGGATAGGGGAAGATTCTGTGGGGCCAGCCTGAGGGAGAGAAGTGGATAAGATAGGTGGGGCTTCTGTGGGGCAAGGTTGATGGAGAGAAGGGGATTGGATAGGGGAGGATTCTGTGGGGCCAACCTGAGGGAGAGAAGGGGAGAGGATGGGGGGATTCTGTGGGGTCAGCCAGATGGAGAGAAGAGGATAATATAGGGGAAGATTCTGTAGGGCTGATGGAGAGAAGGGGATAAGATAGGTGGGGCTTCTGTGGGGCAAGGCTGATGGAGAGAAGGGGATAGGATAGGGGAAGATTCTGTGGGGCCAGCCTGATCGAGAGAAGGGGATAAAATAGGTGGGGCTTCTGTGGGGCAAGGCTGATGGAGAGAAGGGGATGGGATAGGGGAGGATTCTGTGGGGACAGCCTGAGGGAGAGAAGGGGATAGGATAGGAGACATTTCTATGGGGCCAGGCTGTGGGAGAGAAGCAGTTAGGATAGGGGAGGATTCTGTAAGGCAAGGCTGATGGAGAAAAGGGGATAAGAAAGGCCGATGGTAACTACTCATTAATTTCCAAGTGTCAACTTATCAAGCCTGATCACATAGCTTCATAGCAGAGCACAGGTAGCCAGCTAGTAATGTATATGGCAAGAACAAATTCAAATGGTTTTCTGCACCTTTTGGAAGCAATAGATCCAGAACCGCTAGTATCAATATTGTAGTGCAATTACCTGGAGTACGGCCAGCAGCTAGATCATTATGACCTCATGTCTGTAATAGCGCAGCCGAAATAGTATGTCTGTATTTAAGGCTTAATGGTTCATTCTTCCATCCCCAAAGTCAGGTTTACATCCCATCCCATCTCTAAAAAAAATCCAGTTTTTTTTTTTTGTACTTTTAAAGTATAATAATATGGATACGACATGTTGTCCGCATTTCTTTGAAAATACAAATACAAAAGGTGATGTACATTAATGCTGTTTTCCCCAGCGCAAACATTTTCTATCATCTTTGGATAGGAAAGTTGCCTCTTTCAAAATCGGAAATGCAGGAAAAAAACAAAACCCAGCGACATTGAAGAATTGCCCGGCAGTTTATATATTAATTGGGGGGGAAAAAAGTGTGAATTAAATTGCTTCATCTATATTAAATGAATTTCACTCCGTTCTTAGCTGTACTTATTTCTAATCTTCTCGGTATCTGGAGTTTTCTGAGTAGTTATTTAAACTATTAAACACAATAATTAAAACAATAAAATACATTAATAAATAGCGGAGAAATACTGCAAATATATGGAATCGGCTTTCTCGGTGTAATGAAAGTACTAAAATAAAAAATGACTGGGAGGAGGGCATCTAATGGTGCTGAAGAAAGTTTTTGTTGGTGAGAAGGTAGTTCCACTTCTAAAGCCACCTACTACAGCTCATTGAAGAAGGACATCTAGAGCAGAATTGTGACCCAGAGGGCTTTCACACCTGGTGGGACTGGAACTCCCACTCTCCTGGTGATTGGCCCAAAATCACCCAGTGGACTTCCATGCCTAAGGCAGGACTATAATTCACATTCTCCTGGTGTATGGCCCGAAGTCACCCAGTTGGTTTCCATGCTTAAGACAGAACTAGAATTCACCATCTCCTGGTGATTGGCCCAAAATCACCCAGTGGACTCTCATGACTGAAGTGGGACTAGAACTTACAGTCTCCTGGTAATTAACTTAAAGTCACCCAGTGGACTTCATGCCTTCGGTAGGACTCGAACTCCCAGTCTTCTGCTGAATTGCCCAAAGTCACCCAGCCGACTTTGTGCTATGGTGAAACAAGAACTCACAGTCTCTTAGGAGTCACCCAGAGAACTTTCATGCCTAAGATGGGACCAGAACTTACAGTCTCCCGGTAATTGACCCAAAGTGATCCAGCTAGCTTTCATGCCTAAGACAGGACTACAACTCATGGTCTCCCAGTTTCTGTAACCCAGCAGACACAGACAGACACAGACTTTAGAGGATAATCATAACTGCAGAAAAAACAATGGCTACCAGCCTGCCTTCCATTGAGGACCTGAATACTGCACGAGTCAAAAAGAGGGCTGTGAAAATCTCTACAGACCCTTCACATCCTGGACATAAATCATTGCAACGTCTACCCTCAAAACAAACCTATAGAGCATTGCACACCAGAACAACAAGACACAAGGACAGTTTCCCCCGCCCCCAATGCCATCACTCTACTAAACAATTAATTTCCACAACACCGTCCAACTATTTATTAAGAATGTATTCCTATTATTATCCTTCCTATTCCCTGTCTCCTTCTCTATGACTTTGTTGCTTGTATCTTTACAATTTCTAGTGTTTTATTTAGTTGCCCAACGTGATTTATGTTGATTGCTTATCTAGCATCCTATGACTATCACTAAGTGTTGTATCTTATGATTCATGATGAATGTATTTTTAAGATGATTATAATCACGTATATATTTTACGTACACTGAGAGTTTATGCACCAAAGACAAATTCCTTGTGTGTCCAATCACACTTGGCCAATAATAATAATAATAATAATAATAATAAACTTTAATTTATAGACCGCTCCCTCTCCCCCAGGGGACTCGGAGTGGTGCACAGGGAAGATAAAAGACAATAAATATACATATACAAATATACATACGTAATTAAAAGGCAAATTAAACATTATTCCTGTGCTAAAATTCCCAATTGACGTTCACTAAAATTCCCAATTAAATTTACTAAAAATAAAGAATTCTATCCTATCCTATCCTATCCTATCCTATCCGTCTATGTATGTATGTATGTATGTATGTATGTATGTATGTATGTATGTATGTATGTATGTATGAATGAATCTACCTACCTACCTACCTACCTACCTACCTACCTACCTACCTACCTACCTACCTACCTATCTATCTATCTATCTATCTATCTATCTATCTATCTATCTATCTATCTATCATCTATCACTGTATATGTGTGTGTGTGTGTGTGTGTGTGTGTGTGTGTGTGTGTATGTTCCAGCACAACTCTGGAACACCTTGAGCAATTTCAATCTAACTTAGTACACAGATGACTTACTCTCTGGAGAGAAAAAAATACCGTGGGGGTAAAACACCCCTCGGTGTGTGTGTTCTGTTAAGATACAGCTTGTTGTGCCTTCAAATGGCTTCTACTGTACTGCCGTAAAATGGCTTCTACAGTACAGCTCTGTGAAGTTGCCACGGTAATGGCTTCACAGTACTCCAAAAGGGGGCTCCCTCTGGTAAGGGGAAAAATCCAACATTAGAAATTCCATTTCGTCCCGACATTTCACCCCTATCAATAAAATACCCGAGCAACGCTGGGTTATCAGCTAGTTCTGTTCTAAAATGTCACTGCTTTCAATGCGAACTGAGCTTGTCTTACGATTAGCCTTTGAGGTCCTCACCTTTTTGTTATCACTTGGTCAGTCCTCCGCTTGGAATTAAAACTCCGGGTAATAATTTTGCCTTGTTAAGCATTTTGCGCATGAGAGGCGAGAGGAAAGGTTATACGGGTGCAATCAGGAAGGAACCCCCCCCCCATCATGTCAAAAGAACAAAAAAAAACCCGTTGAAATGTCCTTGGGGCTTTCATATTTCACCAAGGAGATCAGGCGACAAAATCCCCACCATAATTCACCGGCCGTGACAAAGCCCATAATGGGAATACAAAATTGGGCCTATTCATTTATTCACCTGACATAGATTGCAACTCATACAACGGTGCGGCTGGCAAAAAAAAGAGAAGAGTTACAGCAAGGAATTAAACCACTCATCTAATAATCTCAAAAAAAAAAACACCAAAAAAACTGGATGGGCTTCGTGTCGACGAAATGAAAAATAACCTAAAACTCAACAGTCCAGATTGAGGATCAGAAAAAGGGGACTGAGCCATTTAACACATTTGTATGGGGCAACTTGGCTAAAAATATCAGAATGGGGCACTGGTTTTTCTTCTCGTTTAACGACCCTGTAATCCCATGCATTGGGGGAGGCAACTGAATGGAGCTGAGCCTTTGCTGGCTGGCTGCCCTTCCAGATGCCTACGGGGAGTTCACAGCAAATATTTCCTCTTTGCACCCGGAGAGAGAGAGAGAGAGAGAGAGAGACTTCAGCCGCTAGCTAGGATCAAACCCACAGCCTCCTGATTGTGAGATGAACAGTCCAGCTGTAGGCCACCACACTGCTCTAGAACAGAGTGTCATTATCGATACTTAATTATGAATGCATTTGTCATTCTCATAACATATTCTCCTTTCTAATTCTAGGATCATTGAATTATGCTAGGTGTTGTGGCCCAGCCGGCTCCGGATGAGCTGCTGATGGATTCCTCTAGTGAGGAGTCCTATGAGTCGGCTCTAGAGGAGGAAACCCAGTTTGTCCCGGATGTCAGGCTAAGGATTGAGAGGAGGCAACTAGCAGAACGACGCCATCGGAGATAATCAGTATCAGCTGCCTAATTGCCTGGCCCTTCCCAAGAGGCTTTAAAAGAAATCCTCTGTGAAGAGTAGGTTTGCAGGAAACAACAGAGAAGCTACAGAGTCAGATAATTGTGTCATGTAATCTTTCAGTCTAGTTCAGGTTAGTTCAGGCAATCTGCCAAGTAGCAGTCCGTCTAGTTAATTATCTTGTGAAGGGAGGGAGTCAGAACAGCTAGGTATCCTCACTAGTCCTAAAAAATTCAGTTTAGGTCTCTGTTGCTGTTTGGTAGAAGATAATATTTGTAGTACATTGTTCAACTCTGGGATTCTTGGGGCACTTTTGACTGTTGTAGACATCTCATTGCCCAACTAGGTAATGACTTCAGTGCTAGAAGGGAGTGAGGTTTGAGCCCTGGTGGCACAGAGGTTAAAATATAGCCTTACAGGCAAACTCTGACCACAGCTTGGCGTTCAATCTTCATGGGGCTCAAGGCTGACTCAGCCTTCCATCTTTCTGAGGATAATAAAACGAGGACCAGGATTGTTGGAGGCAATATGCTTTACTCTGTAATCCAGGCTATGTCCGAAGTCTGGCCCGGGGGCCAATTGCGTCCCGTTTTCAAATTTCGAGCGGCCCGCAGCCTCTTCTCCCTGCCGGAATTATTTGTTTAGTCTTTCATAAAATAGTTCATTTGCATTTAATGTCAATGGTTCAAAGGATGTCAGGCTGAATGGTCAGCCCCACACATTTTCACCTCATTAAATCTGGCCCTCCTCGCAAAAAGTTCGGACACCCCTGCTATAAACTATTCAGATAATGCTTTAAAGCAGGGGTCCCCAACCCCCAGGCCGTGGACCGGTGCCGGTCCGTGGCTTGATAGGAACCGGGCCGCAGTGAGCGGCACAACTCCTAGAAAGAGGAGGAGGAGGAGAGGAGGAGGAGGGAGGAGGGGGCAGCCCCCTGGGCAGAGCGCACGCCGGGGGTGGGAGAGCACAGGTGCGGCCTGACTCACCCCCTCCCACACGCATGCGCCACCCGTTCCCCCTCCCCCCCGCTCCCCCTCTACGCCGGCCGAGCCATGGCCACCGGTCCGCGGAATTTTTTTAACATGAAACCGATCCCTGGTGCCAAAAAGTTTGGGGACCCCTGCTTTAAAGCACTATGAAGAGGCATGTAAGTGCTATTTCTATTATTCTGCTTCAGAGGTGGGTTCTTACTGGTTCGACCCGGTTCAAGCAAACCGATAGTGGTATGCCGGCCTGGGTCGCAGAACCAGCAGCAATCCAGGCTGGCCATGCCCCTGAACCGGTTCCCCGGTTGCCACTGTCGCTCCCGCCATCGCCACCACCATCGCTGCCACCATCTTTTTTTGAGTTCTGCGCATGCGCAGAACAATTTCAATTGAACTGTGCATGTGCACTCAGTGCACATCCAGCATGCGCAAAGCATGCACATGAGCAAACTGGCAGTAACGCTGGCTGAAACACACCCCTGCTCTGCTTATATACAGGTAGTGCGGCCTATCAGGATTTGTTCGTATTGGTTCCTTGATTAAATCATTCTTTACTGCTTGATTATTTGTCCAGGTTATTAGCTCCTTGATTGGGTTGATTGATTGTTGGCCTAGTGTTATTCTTTGTGTTAATCTCTGTTTAGATGGGTGTTAATTGCTGATGAGGAAATGTTTTGGTGTCCTTTCTGGTTTTTTGATTGTTTCTTTCGAATGGTATGTAGATGTTGTTTATCTCTATGTGCCTGTGGACAAAACATTTGACCTGGATAGTATAAAGTCCCCTGCCTTGAGCAGTGAGAACAATAAACTAGTGGAACAACTCACCTTCAGATGTTTTTGGTGCTCCAACACTTAAGAAGAGACTGGACAACCATCTATCTCAGGGGTAGTCAACCTTTTTATACCTACCGCCCACTTTTGTATCTCAGTTAGTAGTCAAATTTTCTAATCACCCACCGGTTCCACAATAATGGTGATTTATAAAGTAGGGAAGTCAATTAAATTTTAAAAAAGGAAAGTGCTTCACTATCGGACAAAACCCCTACCGCCCACTATGAAAGCTGGAACACCCACTAGTGGGTGGTAGGGACCAGGTTGACTACCACTGCTCTATCATCTATCTACCAATATCTATTATCCGTCTGTCTGTCTGTCTGTCTGTCTGTCTGTCTGTCTGTCTGTCTGTCTGTCTGTCTGTCTGTCTATCTATCTATCTATCTATCTATCTATCTATCTATCTATCTATCTATCTATCTATCTATCTATCTATCTATCTATTATCTATCACAGGGGTAGTCAACCTTTTTATACCTACCGCCCACTTTTGTATCTCAGTTAGTAGTAAAATTTTCTAACCACTCACCGGTTCCACAGTAAGGGTGATTGATAAAGTAGGGAAGTCAATTAAATTTTAAAAAAGGAAAGTGCTTCACTATCGGACAAAACCCCTACCGCCCCCACCATGAAAGCTGGAACACCCACTAGTGGGTGGTAGGGACCAGTTTGACTACCACTGCTCTATCATCTATCTACCAATATCTATTATCCATCTCTCTCTCTCTCTCTCTCTCTCTCTCTCTCTCTCTCTCTCTCTCTCTCTCTCTCTCTCTCTCTCTCTCTCTCTCTCTCTCTTCTAATCTAATGTCATCTATCAATCTATCATCCATCAATATCATCTATCTGGAGGAGGACCAGAACTCTGCAGAGAGAGAAATAGAAAAAAATTCCTAGTCTATTCTTGGTCCAGGTAGCCAGTCAGCAAATAGAATCAAGATCACATAAAGTGTTAATGCTACTTTATAAGGCCTTGGTAAGGCCACACTTGGAATACAGCATCCAGTTTTGGTTACCACGATATAGAAAAGATGTGGAGACTCTAGAAAGAGTGCAGAGAACAGCAACAAAGATGGTTAGGGGACTGGAGGTTAAAACATAGGAAGAATCTTTGCAGGAACTGGGTCTGTCTAGTTTAATGAAAAGAAGGACCAGGGGAGACATGATAGCAGTCTTCCAATATCTCTGGGGTTGCCACAAAGAAGAGGGAGTCAAGCTATTCTCCAAAGCACCTGAGGGCAGAACAAGAAGCAATGGGTGGAAACTAATCAAGGAGAGAAGCAACTTAGAACTGAGGAGAAATTTCCTGACAGTGAGAACAATTAATTAGTGGAACAGAAGTTGCCTCCAGAAGTTGTGAATGCCCCAACACTGGAAGTCTTTAAGAAGATGTTGGATAGCCATTTGTCTGAAACTGTGGCAGGGGGTTGGACTAGAAGACCTCCAAGCTCCCTTCCAACTCTGGTATTGTATTACTTGTATTACAGTGTGGTGGTAAAGTCTGTTTTAACACCCCAGGGAGAACAGTTCTTAGGGGGGGGGGATGTGGGGGAGCCATAGTATGGAAAATCTGTACATGGCCTCTGCCACCACATGTCAGGTTACATGGAATTGGCTCTTGCAGCACCACGTGCTGAAAACACAGTGCGTAATGAGATTGGACATAATTTGGAGGAAAAGACGGAGAGGAAATATAACTGTTCCTGACATCCATTACCTGAAGGCATCGGTGGCACAGAGATATGATGGGGCTTCCTCCTTCTTAGAGAATCAAGGTCCCCAGATGGACTCTTAGGAGCACGGAGGTCATAATGGGAAAGGAATGGGGTTCCTCAGAGTAATAGAGGCAATAGTCCATTCATTTCCATGGATGGCCTCTCCATTGCAAATGTTGGCTTTATATCAACATAGAGCGGCCCTGTTTTCTGTCCCCTGCACACTTTTGGCCATGGGCAGATAAATGGGAACAGCTATGTGCTAATCTACATTGAGCAAAGGATTTGGAGTCTAAGGCTGTTTTCTGTCCTTCGTTTTTGAAACTCATGGTTTCAAATCCATGAGGAGGTTTTTAAGGAAGAGGAAAACTCTTTGTTTATAGGAATAGGTTATTTCAAATTATATTTCTTTCTTTCTTTCTTTCTTTCTTTCTTTCTTTCTTTCTTTCTTTCTTTCTTTCTTTTTCTCTTTCTCTTTCTCTCTTTCTTTCTCTGTCCTTCCCTTCCTTCTTTTCATTCTTCCCTTCCTCCTCTTCCTCTGTATCTTTATGGCTCACTCTTTCTTTTTTCCTTTCTGTCTTGGTCTTCCTTTCTGTTTTGGTCTCTCTCCTCGCTCTCTCTCTCTCTTTCCTCTCTCTCGCTCTCTCTCCCCCTCCTTTCTCTCGCTCTCTCTCTCTTTCTTTCTGTCTTGGTCTTCCTTTCTCTTTTGGTCTCTCTCCTCGCTCTCTCTTTCCCCCCCTCTCCTCTCTCTCTCTTCCTTCCTTCCTTCCTCCTCCCTCCCTCCCTCTTTCTCTCTCTTCCTTTCTGTCTTGGTATACCTTTCTCTTTTAATCTCTCTCCTCTTTCCTCCCTCTTCCTTCTCTCTCTCTTCCTTCCTTCCTTTCTCTCTCTCTTCCTTCCTTTCTCTCTCTTTTCCTTTGTGTCTTCATGTCTTTCTCTCTCATTCTCCCTCTCTCTTCCTTTCTCACTTGGTGTACCTCTTCCTTTATTTCTTCTCTCTCTCTCTCTCTCTCTTCTTTTTCCTCTAAAATCAAGCTTGGTTTCCCAAAAATAATTAGAAGGCTTCAAGACACACAGGATCCAGCTTGGGCTCCCATTACCACTTCATACTCTCCCTTTGATACAATTGGGAATCCAAAAGGGGAAACTTTGGAAGAATGACCAAGTGAAAAGGTCACTGCAACCAATTCTGGGATCCCCTCTAAGAAACATTATTATTTGCAATTTAGACAATTAGTCTCAAAGGGATTAGAGTTGGCTTAAGATCCATTAACATCAACAGAGAAGGTCCTCCATTGCTTCCAACTAAACATTGTCATCAATAAAGTCCATGACTGAATAGATGGATCTCGGGTGGCTCTTTATATCTTATGGAATAATTGGACGAAACGTTGGAGTAGGTCAGGTTGAACGTTACTTAATGTTAAAACCCAGGCTAATATTCTCATTACGATGCAGCCAGAGATTACATGTGGACCTTGACAATCAATGTCCCCACACTGATTCTAATTAATATTATAACTGAGGGGGAAATGTAACTCATAAGAGGTATTCATCCAAGCCCCCACTTCCTCTGAGCCGAAGAAATAAATATGGCTGAAATTCCATCATCAAACAACTCCAGGCACTTTTCAACTGCTTTCTTTTGCTATTAAAAGAAAAAAAAAGAAAAGAAGAGAAAAACAAAGTCATCTATTTCATTCCATTTTAAATGTAGGGCTGTCAAAAACTGGTTGCCCTGAAGACTTTCTTCGTAACACAGCAGCACAGTTTGGTTGGCTCGGTTGCCACGAAATGACTCCAAAATCCGAAATAAATTTAGTGGAACGCTGCAGAGAGTCGACCTTCTATTTTCTCCCAATAAATTTGGATCTAAAAAAAATAAAAAAATAGCAGAGAGGCTGATTCCAGTTCAATATTAAAAGCTCTCTGGGTGTTTTTGGAGCTGTTTCCTAGCTACATTCGAAGAAACAATTGCTTCCATTTCTCAAAGTGTAAGATGACGTTCGCAGCAACATTGGACAGTGAGGGTGAGTTTGAGGGGGGTTTCCTGTGTGGGACAATCGTCTGAAGAAACATCTAGAGAACAAGGAGGCACCCATCCACATTGAGGAATCTCCTGCAAAGGTGTGATGACCCAGGATGTGGGATGAGTCCCTTTATTGGCACCAATTTTGCCCCCAACGTCCCATTTATTCTCCAGCCTGGAGAAAAGCTCTCCCGCAAACCTGCAGCAGCTTCTGGCTGCAGATACTCCAGTCCAAACGCTGTAAGCAGAATGACTGCAATCAATTACCCCAGCAGGGCAAGATAATGAGTCCAAGAAGCCAAGAAGCATGGCAGTAATTCAAACAGTCAGGAGGAATGCCAGGAATACAGACCACAACCATCAACACTATGCTCTCTACATGGGGCTCCCCTTGAGGTGCACCTGAAGACTGCAGCTTGTCCAGAATGCAGCCGCACGGGCAGTTATGGGAACCTCCAGGTTTTCCCATGTAACACCGCTCTTGCGCGAGCTGCATTGGCTGCCTGTCATCTTTCGGGTGCGCTTCAAGGTGTTGGTTATCATCTTTAAAGCGCTCCATGGCACGGGACCTAGTTATCTGCGGGATCGCATCCTGCCCCATACATCCCTGCGGCCGATTCGCTCCCACAGAGAGGGACTTCTCCGGGTGCCGTCCACTAGGCTATGCCAGCGGGCGACGCACAGGGGAAGGGCCTTCTCTGGCGGGCCCAACCCTCTGGAACGACCTTCCCTCCGAAATTAGAACAACTACGGACCTCCGCTCCTTCCATCAAAAATTAAAAACACACTTTTTCTGCTTGGCCGGCCTAGGATAATCAACTGTTTTCAACTGTTTTTAGGGTTTTTAAAGATTAATTTTTAGTTTTATATGGGATTTTAGCGCAGGGTTAGTTTAACTCTATTTTATATTGTACTATGTTGTGATTTTATATGTATTTTAAATTCCCTGTGCCCTGCCTCGAGTCCCTTCAGGGGGAGAGAGCGGGTTATAAATTAAAATTTGTTTTTGTTGTTGTTGTTGTTGTTGTTGTTGTTGTTGTTGTTGTTATTATTATTATTATTATTATTATTATTATTATTATTATTATTATTATTATTATTATTATTAACACTAGATGGATTCTGTGTTTGTTCTCGACAAGAGGCTCACCTGCCTCTCCTTTAAACTCCATCCCCAGGTGTGCCCTGTGAAGGGAATTGGGGTCCTTTCCTTCCTTGTAAGCCACACAACCCACGTTGCTCTCTTCTGTGTTCTTCCCTCTGCGTCCTAGAATGAGGAGGGGGTGGGGCTTGGTCTTCATCTGAACCCCCTCTCCTTTAATACAATACAATAGCAGAGTTGTAAGGGACCTTGTAGGTCTTCTAGTCTAACCCCCTGCGTGGGCAGGAACCTTATACCATTTCAGACAAATGGCTATCTAACATCTTCTTAAAGACTTCCAGGATTGGGGCATTCACAACTTCTGGAGGCAAGCTGTTCCAGAGGTTAATTGTTCCCACAGTCAGGAAATTTCTCCTTAGTTCTAAGTTGCTTCTCTCCTTGATTAGTTTCCACCCATTGCTTCTTGTCCTGCCCCCAGGTGTCTTGCAGAATAGTTTGGCTCCCTCTTCTTTGTG
>CM077644.1:240989961-241049961 GCA_039707465.1 Rhabdophis nuchalis | reverse complement strand
CACACCTACAGAGTAGGTTCTAAAAAAATTTGAAACCCACCACTGGCCTAAATCAACTGGCCAGCGCTCACAAGTGTGCTGGAGCTGACAGGGCAATGCCTCGCGTGCTCTAAGAAATGGTTCCATGTGCCACCTGTGGCACCCGTGCCATACGTTCGCCATCACTGATATATAGGGAAGGGCAGGGGGGTAGGGTGGGGCTAGCCAGTGGTTGATTTTACCGGTTCCCCAAACTGCGTAAAATGATAACAACCGGTTTAACCAAATCAGTCCAAACCGACTAAATCCCACCAGGGTTTCAGGGCCGTGGAACTGGCAGTGACTCAGGCCGCCAAGCTAATACCGCTTTGGTCAAGCTGGTCCAAACCAGTAGGAACCTGGGGCTTCCTGCCTGAGCAGAGGGTTGAACTAGAAGACATCCGAGGTCCCTTCCAACTCTGTTATCATGTTTTATGCATCTGTATGGTCAGTACGGTGCAACAGGGCCCGGCATCGAACACATGAATGTGCGCAGTGCACACATGCATCCTTACCGCTTGCGATGCCTCCGCGATGCGCCAGCTGCTTGGCGGAGCATGCACGGAACTGCCGAAGAGCTCAAAAACAGGTAAGGAGGACGGGTGGGCGGGTGTGCCCTACAGAGCACTGTACTGGAATGGTGCCCAGGTGCTCCTGTCAAGCATCGGTACACTGGGGCATACTGCCTGCAACCCACGACGGATCTGAAGGCAGGACAAGAAGCAATGGGTGGAAACTAATCAAGGAGAGAAGCAACTTAGAACTAAGGAGAAATTTCCTGACAGTGAGAACAATTAACCAGTGGAATAGAAGTTACCTCCAGATGTTGTAAATGCTCCAATACTGGAAGTTTGTAAGAAGAGATCGGACAACCGTTTGTGTGAAATAGAGTAGAATAGAATAACAGAGTCGGACGGGACTTTGGAGGTCCTCTAGTCCAACCCCTAGCTTAGGCAGTAAACCCTATAGCAGTGATGGCTAACTTTTTTGTTGAGGCATACCAAAAGTGTGGGGAACGGGGGGTGGGGTGTTACACGCATGCCCACATCCATAATGCAATACACCCTCCCATGCATGTTTGCACAACCCCCTCACGACTGCGCACAGGCCTCACTGAAGCTTCCGGACCTCCGGTTTGCACATTATGCTGTTTTTCTCCCTCCACAGACTTCAGGAAAGCCTCCTGAAGCCTCCAGAGGGAGAAAAACGTCCCAACACGCAAACCAGAAGTTTGGGAACGAAGCACCAGGTTGCCTGCTGGGCAGTTTTTCATCCTCCAGAGCAGGGGTCTCCAACCTTTGCAACTTTAGGTCTGTAGGACTTCAGCTCCCAGACTTCTCCAGCCATCTTTGCTGGCTGGAGAATTCTAGAAGCTGAAGTCCTACAGACCTAAAGTTGCAATGGTTGGAGACCCCTGCTCCAGAGGCTTCCCTGAAGCCTCCAGATGGCGAAAAGCAGCACAACGTGCAAATCGGGACGCCATTCCCGAACTTCCAGTTTGTGCATTGGGTGGTTTTTCGCCCTCCAGAGGTTTGAGGGAAACCTCCGAAGGATGAAAAATGGTGAAAAATCAAGGCCAAAATTCAGCTTGCCAGCATCCACATGCACGTGGAGCTGACAGGGCAACGCCTCGTATGACCACAGAAATGGCACTGCGTGCCAACTGTGGCACATCAAAGGTTCGCCATCACGGCCCTAAACCATTTGAGACAAATGGCTCTCCAACATCTCTCTCAAATTAGATATTCAGCTGCTATGTCAAGATGACCCTAAATCTAGCGAGCTGTCCATATGTCCATGCTGTTCTTCAAAGAAACATTCTTGGTAAATAAGTTGAGTGAATTTATTTTCTTGTTTTGTTATGATACAGTAGCTGGCTACTCCTCCTTCTCTTCTTTTCCCAATTATATACTAATAATAATACAATAGCAGAGTTGGAAGGGACCTTGGAGGTCATCTAGTCCAACTCTCTGCCCAGGCAGGAAGCCCTATACCGTTTCAGACAAATGGCTATCCAACGTCTTCTTAAAGACTTGCAGTGTTGGGGCATTCACAACTTCTGGAGGCAACTTCTGTTCCACTGATTAATTGTTCTAACTGTCAGGAAATTTCTCCTCAGTTCTAAGTTGCTTCTCTCCTTGATTAGTTTCCACCCATTGCTTCTTGTTCTGCCCTCAGGTGCTTTGGAGAATAGCTTGACTCTCTCTTCTTTGTGGCAACCCCTGAAATATTGGAAGACTGCTATCATGTCACTTTTAGTCCTTCTTTTCATCCAACTAGACATACCCAGTTCCAGCAACTGTTATATATATGTAATTGTTTCACAACAATCTGTTATTAGGCTCCAATTAAGGGAGGAGACATACTCTTTCCTTTCCTGCCTTTCGGCTCATCACCAGAGACCATCTAGACAGCAAGCCAAGAATTACGTTGTGTAATTTTTTTAGATATGTGTGTTAGCTCATAAAAACTAACACACACACACACAAACACACACACACACACACACATATACACAAAATGTAACACAAATATAACAAAGGCAACAAAAAAATAGCTTTCTGCCTGGATGACTCCTAGGGTGAGCCAACAGACAGAAAAGGGAAGCAGTTCTGCTCCCTCCCATATTTGGGACTTACCAGGGTGTTGTGACACAAGATAGACTTATTCCCCTGGCTCAGCTGATCAAGGAGGAGAACCTGTGGCCTAGTGGCAATTACAACTGCCTCACATGTAATACTTCCCAGGTTCGAATCCCAGTAAGGGTATGGCTAGCTGATGAGAACTAAATAGCTTGAAATGGATCTATACTGGTCTCCTTTTATTTATTTATCAGCACAAAATGTAACACACACACACACACACACAGCCTCCAGTCCCTGTGGTATAGGGTTCCCTGCCTGAGCAGGAGGTTGGACTAGAAGACCTCCAAGGTCCCTTCCAAATCTGTTATTCTCTTCTGCTAACAAACCAAATGCCAAGAGAAGTGACCTCTGGGAAACGGGGGCCATTTTCTTCCCAACAGCTATCAAGTTTTGAGAACTGATAGAAGAGCATGACTGCAAATAAAGCCTGTGGAAGGAAGCAGATTACAGTAGCGCCTTGTTCTTCCTTGCCAAGAAAGACCGATGGTAACAAATTATAAATCAACATAACCCCCCACTCTAGGCTCTAAATTATTGAGTGGGAAACTGAAACCTTGGAGAGGTTTAAGCAATCTATCAGTCGCTAAGCTTGTGTTGGAAAATTAGGTCGTGATATGTAATGATCTTTCCTCCACATTTTAATTCCTTTTAACTGTTTAAATAGAATTTGAGTAATAGCTTCTTAATGTTCACACAGAAGGTAACTAAATCTTTAATGGACTCTCCTTGTAGCCAACTAATATAATAATTTAATTGAAGGTGGTAGACACGGTCTGCATTCGGCGCACCGCTGATGCATGCGCGAAGAAGAGGCATAGAACGGCATTTTCCTAACCTAGCTGCCTTTCATCTGGAGATTTGACGGGACGATTAAAGGTCTCATCTGCATACCTTGGAATTTAGTTTCAGATTTGAGTCTGGGCTGTTTTGTGTGGGTTTAAAAAAGCACTTTTGATGTGCAAAGCTCGGAGTTTTGGAGAACTTTTTTAAAAAAAAGGCAAAAGGGAGATTGATCTGTCAATTAACATATTAGCGGCATAAAATACATAAGACATCGATTACATTAAATCACCTGTGATGGGGTTACCTGTCCAACAGGCAGCTGGCAGAAGGAAGAGAAAGAAGACAATAGAAAGAGAGAGAAGCAGTTTGGTCTAGAAGGTAGAAAGCCAGTGTGCCAGGCCTGCTGCCATCTTCTCTTTTGGATCTTTGGCCTACCACAATTTCTATTATTCTACTATGCATTTTGTATGGTGGGAAAAATAGAAGGGGGGATTGTACGGAGTTAGATGCTATGTAGCCATAACAACATTCTTTCTAGAAAGCCAAGGTCATCCTTTGTCTTTGCACTGCTGTAGCTGACCAGAACTGGATGATGGAAACTGCCACCATGGCAGTGGGAGATAGGACCTTGGGATGGACTTGTGGGTGTTGGGGGCAAGATCTTGAACTTTCAACTGGGTGGGGAAAACTGGGAAGCATTCAGATTCGGGTTTCCCCAGATGTGCCAACATGGTTTTCTTAATAAATTGAAACTTTGAGGAATCTTTTGCCTCAGATTCTAATTTAATTTTGGATGCTATTTGAAACCCTGACATGGGAGACTTCATGAGTTCAAGTCCTGACTTAGCCATGAAAGCTGCTTGGGTGACTTTGGGCCAATCACCAAAAGAAGGTGAATTATGATCGTGTCTTAGCCATGAAAGCCAGCTGGGTGACTCTGGACCAATCACTTTCTCTCAGCCCAACTTACCTCACAGGGTTGTTGTTGTGAGGAAAATAGGAAAAGGAAGGTTCTGCGGATGATAGATAGATAGATGATAGATAGATAGATAGATAGATAGATAGATAGATAGATAGATAGATAGATAGATAGATAGATAGATAGATAGATAGATAGATAGATAGATAGATAGATTTTCAGAACATTGTATCTGAAATCCCAAACAGAAGGGATATCAACTGATCTATTACTGCAAAAATCTAACACCATTCCAAGATGACAGTTGGAAAACTGCACCCATTTTGGTCACCAAGATATAAAAAATATGTTGAGACGGATGGGATGGGATGGGAATAGAATAGAATAGAATAGAATAGAATAGAATAGAATTCTTTATTGGCCAAGTGTGATTGGACAGACAAGGAATTTGTCTTTTGTGCAGATGCTCTCAGTGTACATAAAAAGACAAGGTTCATTCATCAAGAATCATAAGGTACAACACTTAATGATAGTCATGGGGTACAAATAAGCAATCAGGAAACCATCAATATCAATATAAATTATAAGGATACAAGCAACAAAGTTACAGTCCTGCAGTCATAAATGGGAGGAGATGGGCGATAGGAACGATGAGAAGACTAATAGCAATGCAGCCTTAGTGAATGGTTTGACAGTGTTGAGGGAATTATTTGTTTAGCACAGTGATGGTGTTCAGGGAAAAACTGCCCTTGTGTCTAGTTGTTCTGGTGTGCAGTGCCCTATAGCGTCGTTTTGAGGGTAGGAGTTGAAACAATTTATGTCCAGGATGCAAGGGGTCTGTAGTTACTTTCACAGCTCTCTTCTTGACTCCTGCAGTGTCCAGATCCTCAATGGAAGGTAGGTTGGAAGCCATTGTTTTTTTCTGCAGATCTAATTATCTGTTGAAGTCCGTGTCTGTCTTGTTGGGTTGCAGAGCCAAACCAGACAGTTGTGGAGGTGCAGATGACAGACGCAATGATTCCTCTGTAGAACTGAATCAGCATCTCCTTGGGCAGTTGGAACTTCCTGAGTTGGTGCAGAAAGAACATTCTTTGTTGTGTGTTTTTGATGATGAAATAAACCTGATAATTCACCTTGTCCAATATCAGAGATAACACTATTTCTTTTATGCGTTAAGCAGGTTGAAGAAAAGAACTACCTTTCCCCCCCCCCCCACCTTTCCAGACTTTTCCTCCTTTTCCTCCCTACCAATAGCTTAATTACACCTCTCTAGCCTTTGTTTAACCTCTCCCATGTGTAACACCTAAGTTGATTGCAAGGGACAGAAAATTCTGAGCCAACAAACCGGGAAGTAATGAAGTGAAAAATGTGAGTTGCGAACTAATGGATTGGAAACTAACCAACTGTGAGCTGGGTCAATTGCCCAGCTCACGCCGTTCGTTTGGACATCGCTAATGTGATGTGGATTTCAAACTTGACCTCACATCTGGGAATGGGTGAAATATGTTAGCGGTTCTCCCTGCTCGGAGTAATTATCTCGAGTTGAATAAATACAATATGAACGAGGAAGGCTGGTTTTCGTAGGCTCATATTCCACAGTGCAGTAGGTTTTCAAGAGTTGCCATCAGAAAGACCTGCTTTACACAAAGCCTTAGCGAGACCACACTCCGAATAGGGCTTCCATTCCTGGTCTCCACAGTCTAAAAAAGATGTGGAGACTCTGGAAAGAGCGCAGAGAAGAGAAACAAGGATGATTCGGGGACTGGGGGCTAAAACATACGATGAACCTGTATACTGCAGGAGTCAAAAAAAGGGCTGTGAAAATATCTACTGACCCCTCACATCCTGGACGTAAATTGTTTCAACGTCTACCCTCAAAATGACACCATAGTGCACTGCACACCAAGACAACTAGACGCAAGGACAGTTTTTTCCCCGAACGCCATCACTCTGCCAAACAACTAATTCCAACAACATTGTCAAATTATCTGCTAAAACTATATTACTATTCTTCTTCTCTTCCTTCCTAGTACCGATCTCTTTCCACTTATGACTATAACCATGTTGCTTGTATGTTTAAAATTTATACTGTTTTATTTGTTTCCTACTATGATTGAGAAGAGAGAAAGAGAAAGACACAGAGAGAGAAGAGAGAGAGAGACAGAGGCAGAGAGAGAGAGGGGGGAGAGAGAGAGACAGACAGAGAAGAGAGAAAGAGAGAGAGACAGAGACAGAGAGAGAAGAGAGAGACAGAGACAGAGAGAGAGAAGAGAAAGAGAGACAGACAGAGAAGAGAGAGAGAGACAGAGAGGAAGAAAGAAGGAGACAGAGAGAGAGAAGAGAGACAGAGAGAGAGAAGAGAGACAGAGAGAGAGAAGAGAGAGAGAGAGAGAAGAGAGAAAGAGAGAGAGACAGAGACAGAGAGAGAAGAGAGAAAGAGAGAGAGAGACAGAGAGAGAAAGAGCGAGAGACAGAGACAGAGAGAGAAAGAGAAAGAGCGAGAGAGAGAGAGAGACAGAAGAGAAAGAGAGAGACAGAGAGGAAGAAAGAAGGAGACAGAGAGAGAGAGAGAGAAGAGAGACAGAGAGATAGAAGAGAGACAGAGAGAAGAGAGAAAGAGAGAGACAGAGACAGAGCTTAGACCGATACGCTCCCACAGAGAGGGCCTTCTCAGGGTGCCGTCGGCCGGACAATGCCGACTGGCGACACCCAGGGGAAGAGCCTTCTCTGTGGCGGGGCCAGCCCTCTGGAATGACCTACCCCCTGAATTACGTACCATCACCGACCTCCACCTCTTCCGCCAATGTCTCAAGACATATTTGTTTCAACAAGCCGGCCTAGCCTAACCTCCCATGGGGACTTTTAGGTAGTTTTTAAATTGGGTTTTTAAATTTTGGTTTTAGCGCAGGATAGGTTTATTTAATAGTCTTTTAAATTATATTTATTGTATTTTGTATGTTTTTAAATTTCCTGTGCGCCGCCCTTCTTCTGTGGAGAAGGGCGGGATATAAATTTAAATAAATAAAAATAAATAAATAAGAGAGAAGAGAGAAAGAGAGAGAGACAGAGAGAGAAGAGAGAAAGAGAGAGAGACAGAGACAGAGAGAGAAGAGAGAAAGAGAGAGAGACAGAGAGAGAAGAGAGAAAGAGAGAGAGACACAGAGAGAGAGAAACAGGCAGAGGCAGAGAGAGACGGAGAGAGAGACAGAGACAGAGAGACAGAGACAGAGAGAGAAGAGAGACAGAGAGACAGATAGACAGAGAGACAGACAGACTGACAGAGAATGGAAGTAATAATGTATTTTCCTCCCCCAGATCAATTTAATGAAAGAAAAGTTGCTTTCAAAATATCTTTGGAAGGCCACGGGTGAAGCTGAACTTTCAACTTTGGGAAACAGCAACTGGCAAATCTAATCGATGCCCTGATAGCTCCGCTCGGGAAAGGTTAATGCCAGAATCTCAATCAGTTTGCTCTTTAGAGTTCCCTCGTCTGAGAACCATTAATTAATGGATATTGGAAAAAATCAATGACTTCATTAATCATCGTTTTTCAACGTCTCCCTTTTCAAAAGAAATGCAGATGTTTTTCATTGTAATAATCATCCATGAAATAGCTTTTCCCCCTTCTATTTTTCTGCTGATCGATCGGTGGGATTGAGTCAATAAATATCTTAATTCAGACCGCAAAATATCGACGCGGGTTCAAATGAGACGTGATTTGTCTGTGTTGGGTTTGTTTGTTTTTTTCTAAAGGAAACTTTTGCATTCCGAAGACGTCTCAAAATATCACACACCTTGTAGCTCTCTTTAAATCGCTTCATCCCTCAATGAAAATAAATAGAGTCAGTTTAAATCACCGTTTTTTTAAAGTACGTATTACAAACGTGCAAATCTGGAGTAATCCACCTTGAAGAGATTTGTAAAGCCTCATTATTTAGTGTCGGTGCCAATTACACATCTACGTTTTGGGATGAGACTTCTATGTGCTCCACATTTTTATCAAAATTATCCAGTCTTTTTGCATATTTCATGTTCTCTCTCTCTCTCTCTCTCTCTCTCTCTCTCTCTCTCTCTCTCTCTCTCTCTCTCTCTCTCTCTCTCTCTCTCTCTCTCTCTCTCTCTCTCTCTCTCTTTTTACCAGTGAGGTTTTTGGTTCAAATGTGCAAATTAAAAAGTGTGTAAGAAAACAAGTTCAGGACAGAACTTGTGGATTACAGAAAGTTGTGTGCAAAAATGAATGCAAACTTTCTTGTAACACTATTTATTTGTATCTCTCTCTCTTTCTTTCTCTCGTCTATACGCCTGCCTGCCTGCCTGCCTGCCTGCCTGCCTGCCTGCCTGCCTGCCTGCCTGCCTGCCTGCCTGCCTGCCTGCCTGCCTATCTATCTATCTATCTATCTATCTATCTATCTATCTATCTATCTATCTATCTATCTATCTATCTATCTATCTATCTATCTATCTATCTATTATCTATCTGTCTGTTTCTCTCCCTGCCTCCTGCCTGCCTGCCTGCCTATATCTATCTATCTGCCTGCCTGCCTGCCTGCCTGCCTATATCTATCTATCTATCTATCTATCTATCTATCTATCTATCTATCTATCTATCTATCTATCTATCTATCTATCTATCTATCTATCTATCTATCTATCTATTATCTATCTGTCTGTTTCTCTCCCTGCCTCCTGCCTGCCTGCCTGCCTATATCTATCTATCTGCCTGCCTGCCTGCCTGCCTGCCTGCCTATATCTATCTATCTATCTATCTATCTATCTATCTATCTATCTATCTATCTATCTATCTATCTATCTATCTATCTATCTATCTATCTATCTATCACCTATCAACTTGCAAAGCATTCTTGACCTGCTCTCCAGTTGCCATAGGCAGGGAGACGGGGAATCGAGCCTTGCAGCTGCATTGAGCAACTTGCATTTCAGTCAAAACAAAGCACATTGCAGCCAGCAATGTCAAGGTCATCTCCAGGGTGACGCACAGTGATCGGAAGAAGTGACTTCTACAACCCGCAAAATTGCTTCGCTGGGGACTATCTATCTATCTATCTATCTATCTATCTATCTATCTATCTATCTATCTATCTATCTATCTATCTATCTATCTATCATCTATGTCTGTCTGTCTGTCTGTCTGTCTGTCTCTCTCTCTCTCTCTCTCTCTCTCCAGAACCTCACAATGTGAAAATAAAATATCCTAATCCAGAGTAATTAATTATAACCATAGTGCCTCCAACAATGACAGGACAAGTCATTTGTAGATAAATAGAGAACACTCCCTTCTAGCACTGATGAGGTTACCTAGTTGGCTAATGAAACGTCCGTAAGAAAACAACTAAGCTCAGAGATCAGTTCAGCTCTGAGTTACAAATATTCCCTTCTATGGTAATATATAGATACGCACGTATGAACGTATGTATGTATGAACTATATAGATCTAAAAATGGAGAGGAATCATGATTGGATCTGCAAATCATCCTACAGCCCATATCAACACATCGGATGAAATGAATTGCATCTCATGAAATCTTACGCCTTTTAATAAAATGTCTTACTGGAAAAGTTTACCAGACTCTTGACTTCACTGCATATTTGGCTCAATATAATTTTACTGTCTTTAATTCCTGTGTAAAAGTCCACTAAAGTAGAACCGCTATGCAAGTGAATGGTCCACTCCACTTTTGATTATTCTTTTGAGGAAAACAATATAAGCAGTCTGGGATGTATTCCATGGCATTTCTCACTGAAGCTTTGTAACAGCCAACTAGTTTCTAAAAAAAAATTAAAAAAATCTTTTTTTTGGCAAGCCAAAACAAGAAAAGGGAAGAATTTTCCTCTTGAGGCAGCTTGGCACCAATAATGACAGTTGTTTGAAAGCTGGTGAAAACAAAATTGTGTTAGAAAGCTTTGAAGGGCTGATGGAGTGGTCCTTTTTGTATGTGTGTGTGTGTGGTGATTTAGACTGCTTTTGTATCGTTGTGGTTATGACTTAATGCGGCTTTCTTTGTACTAGGTTGCTATGTTTTATATAGATCATAACAATGGGAACAAGGGTCCCATTGGATCGCCTTCAGAGGCATCTACATTGCCATGAAAGGCAACAGATGTCCAGGTCTCCTATGAATGGGTCCAACCCTATGGGAAGCCAGTCAAGCTGGTAGGCAGCATCACATCTTGTGGTAATGGACCACAAAGTGGATCGTTAGTAGAATGTTAGACTATGGATGATGGATGATGGATGATGGAGGATGGAGGATGGAGGATGGAGGATGGAGGATGGAGGATGGAGGATGGAGGATAGAGGATAGATACATAGATACATAGATACATAGATACATACATAGATACATAGATAGGTGGGTGGGTGGGTGGGTGGATGGTTAGCTCAAGGCATAGAAAGGCTTGCCTGAAATGCTGGAAAGTTCCGGTTCAAATCCCAGTAGAAGAAGTATGGCCAGCTGAAGAAGGCTAAAAAGCCTGAAATAGATCTATCCTGGTCTCTTAATTATTAAATCAGCCCTTAAAAAAAATCTAACACATACCTAAAAAACAGCAGCAATCTTAACGGGTCTCTGTCTGGATGATCTCTAGGTTGAGTCGAAGGGCAGAGAAGGATGACAGTTTGTCTCCTCCCTTAAACGGGCCTAAAAACAGGAGCTGTGAAAATATTCTCTCATCAATAAGAGTCCTGTAAAAGGCTGATGTAATCAGGGAAAGCCGGTTAGCTCAAGGCATAGAAAGGCTTGCCTGAAATGCTGGAAAGCGCCAGTTCAAATCCCAGTAGAAGAAGTATGGCCAGCTGAAGAAGGCTAAAAAGCCTGAAATAGATCTATCCTGGTCTCTTAATTATTAAACCAGCCCTTAAAAAAATCTAACACATACCTAAAAAACAGCAGCAATCTTAACGGGTCTCTGTCTGGATGATCTCTAGGTTGAGTCGAAGGGCAGAGAAGGATGACAGTTTGTCTCCTCCCTTAAACGGGCCTAAAAACAGGAGCTGTGAAAATATTCTCTCATATCTATCTATCTATCTATCTATCTATCTATCTATCTATCTATCTATCTATCTATCTATCTATCTATCTATCTATCTATCTATCTATCTATCTATCTACCTACCTACCTACCTACCTACCTACCTACCTACCTACATACATACATATATATATATATATATATATATATATATATATATATATAATTGTTTTCACAACTTCCTGTTAGGGCCCCATTAAGGGAGGAGACATACTGTTTCCCTCTCTGCCTTTCGGCTCATCACCAGAGACCATCTAGACAAAGAACCATGAAATTACGTTGTGTACATTTTTTTTAGCTATGTGTGTTAGTTTTATGAGCTGATCAATAAATTTAAATTTGAGAGACCAAGATAGATCTATTTCAAGCTTATTAGCTCTCATCAGTTGGCCACACCCCACTGGGATTCGAACCGGGGCTGCAATGCATCCAAGGCAGAAGCCTAGCACTACAGCCAAACAGGCTCTACCCATTGCATCAGCTAAGACAGGAGTATTTAGTATAGATAATTGTTTTCACAACTTCCTGTTAGGGTCCCATTAAGGGAGGAGACATACTGTTTCCCTCTCTGCCTTTCGGCTCATCACCAGAGACCATCTAGACAGAGAACCATGAAATTACGTTGTGTACATTTTTTTTAGCTATGTGTGTTAGTTTTATGAGCTGATCAATAAATTTAAATTTGAGAGACCAAGATAGATCTATTTCAAGCTTATTAGCTCTCATCAGTTGGCCACACCCCACTGGGATTCGAACCGGGGCTGCAATGCATCCAAGGCAGAAGCCTAGCACTACAGCCTAACCAGGCTCTACCCATTGCATCAGCTAAGACAGGAGTATTTAGTATAGATAATTGTTTTCACAACTTCCTGTTAGGGCCCCATTAAGGGGCCTACATACATGATAGATTATCAGAATTCCATTAACGAGATTAATGGGAAGCAGATGAGAAAGCAGATGTCGAAGGTGGTTTTAACAGAGTGAAAAGAATCATATCAAAGAATGGTGTGATGTTGCACTAATGAGAAGTATGAAAAAAAAACCATCTTTGGGGGAATAATGGCTATGAGAAAAGGTGTATAAAGGGAGGATCATTGCAAAAAATCAGAATGAGAGAAAGGCGTTGTAGACGGTAGGTATAGAAAAAAATAAATAATTGCAAAGAACATGATAACAAACTCCAAGAGGCAGGGGTCATGTAGTATAATATCACTCTTTCCTACCCTCTTCCTCCTTCCGTTCTTCTTTCTTTTCCTTCCTTTCCTTCCCTTCCTTTTCCTCTTCTTCCTTCATTCTTTCCTTTCCCTCGCTCGCTCCCTTCCTTCCCTTTTCATTTCATCACCCTAACCCTAACCCTTCCCTTCTCTTTCCCCTTCCTTCCTTCCTTCCTTCCTTCCTTCCTTCCTTCCTTTCTTCCTTCCTTCCTTCCCTCCCTCCCTCCCTCCTTCCCTCCCTCCCTCCATACTGGAGCATATCTCTGTGTTGTGGCCCAGCCGGCTCCGGATGAGCTGCTGATGGATTCTTCTAGTGAGGAGTCCTATGAGCCTGCTCTGGAGGAGGAGGGCGACCTTGAGAGAGCAGAGAGCCCAGCTGGTCATCAGGAGGCACCTGGTTCTTGGAGTAGTGGGGAGAATCAAGGCCAGTTTGTCCCTGATGCTAGATTGAGAAGGGCTGAAAAAAGGAGGCTTCAATTGCATCAGAAGCGAAGTCGTAGGAGTTGAATTAGTCCCAGCTGCCTAATGACTGGCCCCTCCCAAGAGAGTTTAAAAGGAAGTCTTGGCTAAGAAAGTCCTTGCAGAGAACAACGTTGGATTTCTAGGTTTGTGTTTATTCGTGTTGATTTTCAGGTTTATGTTTAGTCGAGTTAGGAAGCTTCGTATCTGTTCAGTGTCATTCAGGCAAGCAGCCAAGAGAGTCAGTGGCAAGCAGCCAGTCTTGTATTAGTCGGAGAAAGGGGGGGGGGGGGGTCAGAACACTGCTGTATATTTTTCATGTCATGGAAGATAAGCAAATGAATGAAAAATCAAAGCATATCAGATTAGGAAGTACTATGTAGTTTTTAGCTAAGAATGCTTTGATTGATAGGTGAATAGAGTAAATAATATTTGGGATGCTTGGAATTATTAGAGTGGTGTATAGCGGAAGTCAGGGGGGTGGGTTTGAATGGGAGGTGGGGGAGGGTTAGGGTGGAGGGCGGGGTAATATATATGTATGATTAATCTAGAGAGGGGAATAATGGGATATGCCTTTTTTTTTTTTTTAAGAGAAATTTATATTATGTTTTTTATATCTTTAATTAACTTAGAAGATGGTGTTAATGGGATATTAATATACTAAGAGAAACTTATATTGTGTCTGCTGGGAGGCGAGGGGGTATAATATCTGAATGAGAAACTTATTTTAAGACGGGGTGAGGGGGGGTATAGTATTTGTATGTGATTTATATTACATGTCGGGGGGGGGGTAAAAAGGGGGAAAATCTGTGTGAATAAAACTTTTTCAATTAAAAAAAAAAAGAAAAAAAAAGAAAAATCAAAGCAAACCCCCCCAAAAAAGGAGAAACAATAAGCCAGTAGAAGTCTGAACCAGTTTGCAAGGGTGTGTTAATCACGGTCACATTAGTTCTTGGTTGATATGTCTATTTATTGAACAACATAATTGGGGAAGAGTGCCTTTTCCAATCGGACCGAACCGTCTGAAACCCACCTCTACTGTGCATGCACAGAACCATCTTGGTCGCGCGAACATGAGCAAACCGGCAGCCCCAGAATATGAAACCCGCCTCTGGTCTGTTCATTGGCAAATGCCCTCACTCAAGTTCCAACAAAGGTAGGATTAGCTCTCTACCCATCTCACCACATGGCACCTGGGAAGATTACATCACTCAGCAAGGCTCAACCAAACCTGGGACTCAGGACAGCCTACAGAGTTGCCCCTGCATGGCCCCATGGGAGTCGGACAGCCAATCAGAATACAAGCTCAAATTCAAAAGCCCAGAGAGGGCATAAAACCCAGGCTCTCTCAGCATCGCTGCCCTTTTCTTCTTCACCCAGCATCTTCAAGGCTTGTGATCCTGTCCACCATTAAAACCCTCTTTCCAAGCAGCCTTCAAGTTTCCAGTGTCTTTTTCCCCACTTGGAACTGAACCCCAGATGGACATTTATTCCAACAACTTCTGCAGCACCATACATGCACAGTCACTCATGCCCTCGTGACATCCCGACTGGACTACTGTAATTCTCTCTACATGGGGCTCCCCTTGAGGTGCACCCGAAGACTTCAGCTGGTCCAGAATGCAGCCGCGCGAGCAATAATGGGAACCTCTAGGTTTACCCACATAACACCGCTCTTGCGCGAGCTGCACTGGCTGCCTGTCGTCTTTCGGGTGCGCTTCAAGGTGTTAGTCATCATCTTCAAAGCGCTCCATGGCACGGGACCTAGTTATCTGCGGGATCGGATCCTGCCTCATACATCCTTACGGCCGATTCGCTCCCACAGAGAGGGGCTTCTCCGGGTGCCGTCCACTAGGCTATGCCAGCGGGCGACGCCCAGGGGAAGGGCCTTCTCTGTGGCGGGCCCAGCCCTCTGGAACGACCTTCCCCCCGAAATTAGAACAACTACGGACCTCCGCTCCTTCCGTCAAAAACTTAAAACACACTTTTTCTGCTTGGCCGGCCTAGGTCAGTCTTCCATCTAATAGTGTTTTAGGGGTTTTTAGTCAATTTATAATTGGGGATTTTAGCGCAGGGATAATTTTAGTTTAATTTGTTTTTACTTACTCTATTTATGTATTTTCTATTGCCATTTTAAATTTCCCTGTGCACCGCTCCGAGTCCCTTTGGGGAGAGGACGCGGTATACAAATAAAATTATTGCATTGCATTGTATTGTATTGTACATGTTTTAATCATCAAGATGCCATGCCCCCCCCCCCATCTTACTCAAAATCTATTTTCTTTTCATCACACACACACCTCAATCTCAGGTCACCTATTTACAGGATGTGATCCTGACTCATGCTTATTAATTCAGAAGAACCAAATAGCCTTCTGCACCATGCCCTCCCATTGAGTGAAAGCAGAAGGAGGGATATCAAATAATGAACTGTATTAGGGGAGGGCTCCTATTGTCCTTTGCAGGCGCGTCTAATAATAACTTCTTCTCTTTACTACCAGCTCTCGGATGCTACGCAATTATTTCCATCCTGTAGGTAGATGGTATTGCAGACACCCAGCGGTTTGGATTGGGGAAAATAATAATAATAAATCCCATTTTTTCCCCATCCAGCAGAAATAAAATGAGATTAACCTTCCCTTTTTGTCTGGGTCATCCCTACGGCTTGATGTAGATTTTAATGTTTATTGTGGAGCGCATTATGCATTTAATGGCGTTATCATAGCACGAATCTATAGTGTACCCTAATGAGTGAAATGTTATTTATACTGGCCAGAAGATTAGAAATGTTTTTTTTTAAAGTAAATAGCAATAGCGTTTAGACCAGGGGTGAAATCTACTTACCTTTGCTACCTGTTTGCAAATGTGAACTCGCTCCTCTCTCGCGCATCGCCTCCGAACATGCGCAGGACCTTCCATGCATGCACAGAGCATCAAAAAATGAATGCGATGCCATCCAGGTGGGTAGGCGGAGCCTGCTAACGAGCGCACCTGCAAAATAAGTAGAACAGAGACGGGGGGAGAATCCGCTGTTCCATGCAATTTAGATGAGCTAGAAAGCTGGAAATCCTGCTTTCCAGTTAATATAAATCACATGGCACAGTTTATTGTCAGAAATGCTGGTTCGCCTGCACTGGTAGCTTTTTTTTAACTACCAGTTCCGGCAAACTGGTCCCAACCGGTAGCATTTCACCCCTGACGTAGGCTTATATACCACTTTACAGTGCTTTTAAAGCCCTCTCTAAGTGGCTTACAGAGTCAGCCTCTTGCCCCCAAACAATTTGGGTCCTCATTTGACCCACCTTGGAAGGATGGAAGGCTGAGTCAGCCTTGAACTTGGTGGGATTCGAACAGCCAAATTGCAGGCAGCCAGCAATCAGCAGAAGTAGCCTGCAGTACAGCACTCTAACCACTGCGCCACCTGACGAGAGATCTGCGTCAGAGGCAGAGATGGGACCAGAGTTGTATGCCAGTTATCATCTGCCTTCGGAGTCAGGCATCTGTGAAGCAGACGAACAGCTGGAGCCTGTTCCAAGTGTGTGCATGCGCAGAGTTGCCTGCCAGTCCTTCCAACTACTGAGTCTCATCATCTTTTTTTTTTTTACATTGTGATGACCAGAACCGGATGATGGTACCTAGCTGGGCAATGAAACGTCTACAAGAAAACCACCAAGCTTAAAATCCACTCTGAGCTACCCATATTTCCTTCGATTGTCACTTCTTTTTCCATTACAATTTCATTGTAATTTTAGTACAATGACAATAAAGATGATGATGATGATGATGATGATGATGATGATTTACTTTATTCATAAAACATGAAACTCAGCCAACTGAACATTTAAAAATGCATATTACAAATACTATTGACTGGTGCTAATGGTTGATACAGTTTGCTGCCAGCGTCCTAGGTATCAACCAAGTATCTTCGTAGAATGTAAGATGTTCCAAGTAGCGCCGTTTTTTGCAGTTCAGCTGGTGTTATTGCAGGAAGCTGCAATTTGCTGAGATATTTAGTAAAATTCTTGGACATGGTGCCAAGTGCCCCGATGACAATGGGTGTCACTGTGACATGCTTCATCCATAGCCGTGTGGTTTCGATGGCCAGGTCGCGATATTTTATGATTTTTTCTAGTTCCTTTTCTTCGACTCCGGCATCTCCAGGAACAGCGATATCAATGAACTGTACACTTCGTCCCTCTACAACCGTGATATCTGGTGTGTTGTGCTCCAAATGACGGTCTGTTTGTATTCGAAAGTCCCACAAGATCTTCACCCTCTCATTCTCGAAAACCTTTTCCACTTTGTGTTCCCATGACTTTCTGGATACAGGTAAACCATATTTTTTACAGAATGACCAGTGGATTAATGTAGCAACTCGGTCATGTCTAGCTTTGTAATCAGTTTGTGCAATTATTATTATTATTGTTATTGTTGTTGTTGTTGTTGTTGTTGTTGTTGTTGTTATTATCTATATGACTGAAAGTGAAAGCTTTTGGAACAAAACAACAGAGAGTCCTATTCAGGGTTAAACTGGTTTTGAAGAAGGTTTTTTTTGAGTATTTTATTATCAATTTCAGTTCTTGGCTGTTTTATTCCTTTGTGCAAAGAATCTAAACCCACAGTGGGACTTAATTAAGTTCAGAGAATACCCTAGCAGAGATAGAGAGCTGCTGAATATTTCAGTATCACATATGTGTCGAGTTGTGTTAGTTATTGTGCCTGGAGTTTTCTTCTCTTTTGCAGGTTGATCTACCCAGTGTCGAGATTCGGTGCCTTTAGCCTTTTCCTTGACTAAGAGACCTCGCACTGCCCAGATGTCCAATCTTTTATTCTTCAAGATTGGCCCCCTGTATACTTTGCCTCGGTAAAGTTTATTAGCCTTGATCAATTAAAAATGAAGTTTATTTTCTCCCTCAGCTGTGTCCCATCAGTTACTGCCCGATAGGCCGCAACGTATGGTATACAGTGAGGAATGAGGAGTCTTTGACGTGCGATGTTTCATTTAATGACCTTTCGAAATTACGACGGGGCTGAAGAATGTGATATACAAACTGGTCCTCAAACATGAACGCACAAATCTCGTGGATGAAGCATGAAGAAAAATGTCACGGATTTGCTCGTCACCATGTAAAACAGATGTGAATAAAGAGTGCAGAGAAGAGCAACAAAGAGGATGAGGGGACTGGAGGCTAAAACATATGAGGAACGGTTGCAGGAACTGGGTATGTGTAGTTTAATGAAAAGAAGGACCAGGGGAGACACGATAGCAGCCTTCCAATATCTCAGAGGGCGCCACAAAGAAGAGGGAGTCAAGCTATTCTCAAAGGCACCTGAGGGCAGAACAAGAAGCAATGGGTGGAAACTAATCAAGGAGAGAAGCAACTTAGAACTGAGGAGAAATTTCCTGACAGTTAGAACAATTAATCAGTGGAACAGAAGTTGCCTCCAGAAGTTGTGAATGCCCCAACACTGCAAGTCTTCAAGAAGATGTTGGATAGCCATTTGTCTGAAACGGTGTAGGGCCGTGATGACGACCCTATGGCACGGGTGCCACAGGCGGCACGCGGAACCATTTCTTAGGGCACGCGAGGCGTTGCCCTGTCAGCTCCAGCGTGCTTGTGTGCGCTGGCCAGCTGATTTAGGCCTTCTTTTGAGGCTGTTTCTTGCCCTCTGAAGGCTTCAGGGAAGCTCCTGAAGCCTCTGGAGGTGGGGAGGAGAGGCTGTTTTCACCCTCCCCAGGCTCCTAGAAAGCCTCTGGAGCGTGGGGAGGGCGGAAATAGGCACCAAAAGTAGGGGGTCACGCACATAGCATTATGGGTGTGGCACGCCCACCCACAACCCCCCTGCGCTCCCCCCGCTTTTGGCACGCAAGCCAAAAAAGGTTAGCCATCACTGGTGTAGGGTTTCCTGCCTAAGCAGAGGGTTGGACTAGAAGACCTCCAAGGTCCCTTCCAACTCGGTTATTCTGACTCTTCTAAAAACAGAAGCATTCCCATAGTCACATGATTAAATATCGGACACTTGGTAAACGGAATGTATTTATGACCCCCTTTTGTGATCATTTTTTAAACAGTTTGTTTAAACTGTTTATTTAAACTGCAGGCCCAACCCTCTGGAATGACCTACCCCCCGAACTTAGAACTACCACGGACCTCCCCTCCTTCCGCCAAAAGTTAAAGACCTATTTTTTCCATCAGGCCTGCCTGGCCTAATCTACCTGTGTGCAGCAGCTGCCAAAGAAGCCAACACAGTTCTAGGCTGCATAAACAGAGGGATAGAATCTAGATCACGTGAAGTGTTAATGCCACTGTATAAGGCCTTGGTAAGGCCACACTTGGAATACTGCATACAGTTTTGGTCGCCACGATGTAGAAAAGACGTGGAGACTCTGGAAAGAGTGCAGAGAAGAGCAACAAAGATGATTAGGGGCCTAGAGCCTAAAACATATGAAGAACGGTTGCAGGAACTGGGTATGTCTAGTTTGATGAAGAGAAGGACCAGGGGAGACATGATAGCAGTGTTCCAATATCTCAGAGGCTGCCACAAAGAAGAGGGAGTCAAACTATTCTCCAAGGCACCTGGGGGCAGGACAAGAAGCAATGGGTGGAAACTAATCAAGGAGAGAAGCAACTTAGAACTAAGGAGAAATTTCCTGACAGTCAGAACAATTAACCTCTGGAACAGCTTGCCTCCAGAAGTTGTGAATGCCCCAACCCTGGAAATCTTTAAAAGATGTTAGATAGCCATTTGTCTGAAATGGTATAAGGTACCTGCCCTTGCAGGGGGTTGGACTAGAAGACCTACAAGGTCCCTTCCAACTCTGCTATTGTATTATTGTATTGTATACCTCACCTAGCCTGCAGTCTGATGTCTAAATTGTTTTAAATCAGGATTTTAAGGGGATATAGCTTTAAGATTTTAAGATTTTAGCACAGGGTGATAACTATTTAATTTGGGTTTTAAATATTTATATTTGTCATGTGTATATGTTTTTTAACTTCCTGTGCACCGCCCCGAGTCCCTTCGGGGAGAGGGTGCGGTTTATAAATGGAAACAAATAAATAAATAAAATAAATAAACATTTTCACATTACATACATACTGCATGTGTCTTGTGAACAGCATATTATCTGCATCGTTTCGTTTATATAATAAGACTTTCCCTGCTCCTAATTTCTACCAAAGCTATCCAACCATTTGTAAAACAAATCTCATGTTGGAAAATACTCTGTCTTCTTTTTCTTTCAACTTTAATGTCAATCTGTCCGTTTCTGCACCTTCTAATTTTTTTTTAATTACATCCTCTTCCGCAGGTGTTTCCTCATTTTTCCAGTGCTGTGCAAACACGATTCTTGCTGCTGTCAATGCATGTCATATTAAACGTACATTCCCTTTGTCATACTTTCCTGGTACTATGCCTAACAAAAATATTTCTGGTTTATAATCTAAGTGCTGCTTTAACATATTTTTCTAATCATGTATGTATTTTTGTCCAATTTTTATTTTTTTTTGCACATGTCCACCACATATGAGAATAAGTACCCGTATGTCACCCTCTGACAAGCAAAAACAATGAGGAAGCCAGGTTCATTTAACAATCGTGTTTCTTGCGCAACAACTGCAGGGATTCACTTAATAGCTGTGGCAAGAAAGGTGCAAAAGGGAGCTAAATTCACCTAGTATGTCTCACTTAGTAACAGAAATTGGGCGCTGTATTTTGGTCATGTTGAGGACCACCTGTAGCTTTATCCTTAGCCTTTAATTATGAATAGAATAGAATAGAATAGAATAGAATGGAATGGAATGGAATGGAATGGAATAGAATAGAATAGAATAGAATAGAATAGGGGCATGGAATGGAATGGAATGGACTGGAACAGAACGGAACGGAACAGAACGGAACAGAACAGAACGGAACAGAACAGAACAGAATATGTGGAATGGAATGCAATGCAATGCAATGGAACGGAACGGAACGGAACAGAACAGAACAGAACAGAATAGAATATGTGGAGCAGAATAGAAAAATAGAATAGAATAGTGGAGTGGAGTGGAGTGGAGTGGAGTGGAATGGAATGGAATGGAATGGAATGGAATAGAATAGAATAGAATAGAATAGAATAGAATAGAATAGAATAGAATAGAATAGAATAGAATAGAATGTGGAGTGGAGTGGAGTGGAGTGGAGTGGAATGGAATGGAATGGAATGGAATGGAATGGAATAGAATAGAATAGAATAGAATAGAATAGAATAGAATGTGGAGTGGAGTGGAGTGGAATGGAATGGAATAGAATAGAATAGAATAGAATGTGGAGTGGAGTGGAGTGGAATAGAATAGAATAGAATAGAATAGAATAGAATGTGGAGTGGAGTGGAGTGGAGTGGAGTGGAATGGAATGGAATAGAATAGAATAGAATAGAATAGAATGTGGAGTGGAGTGGAGTGGAGTGGAGTGGAGTGGAGTGGAGTGGAATGGAATAGAATAGAATAGAATAGAATAGAATAGAATAGAATAGAATAGAATAGAATAGAATAGAATGTGGAGTGGAGTGGAGTGGAGTGGAGTGGAGTGGAGTGGAATCGAATAGAATAGAATAGAATAGAATAGAATAGAATAGAATAGAATAGAATAGAATGTGGAGTGGAGTGGAGTGGAATGGAGTAGAATAGAATAGAATAGAATAGAATAGAATAGAATAGGTGGAATGCAATGCAATGCAATGCAATGCAATGCAATGCAATGCAATGCAATGCAATGCAATGGAGCAGAATAGAATAGAATAGAATATGTGGAGCAGAATAGAAAAATAGAATAGAATAGAATAGAATAGAATAGAATAGAATAGAATATGTGGAGTGGAGTGGAGTGGAATGAATGGAATGGAATGGAGTGGAATAGCATAGCATAGCATAGCATAGCAGAGTTGGAAGGGACCTTGGAGGCCTTCCAGCCCACTGCTCAAGCAGGAGATCCTACACCATCTCAGACAAGTGACTGTCCAGTCTCTTCTTAAAACCCTCCAGGGATGGAGCGCCCACAATTTCTGAAGTATCTGGAAACTTTTCAAATCATCTTCCCTAGCCAGAGTTATACGGCATCTTATTACACCTTTCAAATTCAAAACAATTACTTTTCATCCTTGATCAGATGGTTTTATTAAGCCAGGAGGGGAGAGAAAACACTTTTGTTGTGTTTACAATTAAGCATAATTAATCTCCTGTTGAGCACCTCATAATTTTTCTTTTCTATTACGGGAAAAATTCTGCTTTGTTCACCAATTTTGGGAGCTCCACAAAGAAGGAGCTTTGTCACATATGCCCTAGGAAAATTTTTGGGTGCCTCCAATTTAATAATAATTAAATTCAAATTCCTTGAATTATGAATAGAGCTTAATAAAGTGATTACTGAATTAATCCACTTTGGAGAGCGTCAGAAAGTTTGAATTCTAAAACTAAGCCAAGCTGCTCTACATCACAAAAATTTAGTCTGAATTCCACATTACGTTTAGAGCAGAGGTTCCCAAACTTGGCAACTTTAAGACTTGTGGACTTCAATTCCTAGAATTCTCCAGCCAGCTCTGCTGGCTGGAGAATTCTTGGAGTTGAAGTCCACAAGTCTTAAAGTTGCCAAGTTTGGGAACCTCTGGTTTAGAGTATTTGCCACAGCAATAGTCTAAGGGAGCAAACCCACGCTCCCTTCTAGCACTGATGATATTACCTAGTTGGGTAACGAAAAGTCTGCAAAAAAACCAAGCATAGAGACTAAAATGTCTGTAGGGATTCTCAGTCATCCCAAATAATGGTTGTCCCAAAGGTGCTTTTTCAGGAGGCAACTGGACATCCTGGTTTTTTTTTCTTTTGAAGAAAGAAACTATTTACTTTAGTTTCTCATCCAAGAAGCTTCTTCAGCTTTGACTGGACAGTGAAGAAAGGAAGGATTTATACTCCTTGTGGATAGCTGGTCATTTGCATCCTTTTAGAAGGTCATTGAAGCACTTGGGGGTTTATCTGTGTCCTAAGGGTCACTTTAGTAGTTTAGTCTGCAATTTTTCCTCTCAACAAAAACAGAACAAAACAAAGAGCTTCATCCCTGGACACTTTCAAGAAGAGACTGGACTGCCATTTGTTAGGGATTTTTTTAAAAAAATCACATTTATATCCCGCCCTTCTCCACAAGGGACCCAGGGCAGCGCACAGGAATTTAAAAAACATACAAAAACAATAAATACAGAATTTAAAAACATATTAAATTACAATCCTATGCTAAAATCCAAATTAAAATCCCCAGTTTAAAACTATCTAAAATAGCCCCGACGGGAGGTTAGGCTAGGCCGGCTTGCTGAAAGAGATGTGTCTTTAGACACTGGCGGAAGAGGTGGAGGTCCGAGATGGTACGCAATTCAGGGGGTAGGTCGTTCCAAAGGGCAGGGCCCACCACAGAGAAGGCTCTTCCCCTGGGTGTCACCAGTTGGCATTGCCCGGCCGACGGCACCCTGAGAAGGCCCTCTCTGTGGGAGCGGATCGGCCGAAGGGATGTATGGGGCAGGAGGTGGTCTCGCATATAACTAGGCTCCGAGCCATGGAGCGCTTTAAAGATGGTCGTCAGAACCTTGAAGTGCACCCGAAAGGCCACAGGAAGCCAGTGCAGCTCGCGCAGGATCGGTGTTATATGGGAGCATCTAGAGGCTCCCGTAATCACCCGCTCGGCTGCATTCTGGACTAACTGTAGCTTCCGAGTGCACCTCAAGGGAAGCCCCATGTAGAGGAATGGTGTAGGGTCTCCTGCTTGGGGTGGGGGGTTGGACTAGATGACCTATAAGGTCCCTTCCCACTCTGTTAATATGCAATCTGTAATGCTAGACCAACAACCAAGTAGTAAACTGTTTACAACCATCCTAAGTTGCTCTTATGTTGTGTATTTTCCAAGCCTTTTCTTCCTTTTGGCGTCATTCAGATTTTTTTTCTCAAAGCCTGGATCTCTGCCACCACTGGAATTGGCACGCCGCCGCCACTTCCTATTTTGGCAAGGTCATGCCAGCTGGAGCAGCACCGTGTCCCCTCCGCTGTAGACCTCCTACAAAGATGCTAGCATCATACTGGTTGACGAGCTGTGCATCTATTGTTCATGATTTGGGCACACACGATCGACTCTCAAGAGATAGCAGATTCATTTCCGAGCATTTCTGCCTAGAAAGATGAAAACAAATCAGATGTAAGCAGGGGTGGGCTGCTGGGGGTTTGTGTGGATTTGGGAGAACCTCTAGCTAAGATTCTGTGCAGAGAACCCCCAAATCCCACTCCTGGCTGGCCACGCCCGCCCCTCTCCTCCCAGGAGTCCTCACACAGCCTGTTTTGAATGCAGGTAAGTGCAGGGTGCGCATGGAGGCTCAGGGAGGGCGAAAAACGGGCCTACTGTACGTTCAGGAAGACCGGAAACGGGCCCATTTCTGGCCTCCAGAGGGCCTCCAGAGCATGGGGAGGCTGTTTTCACCCTACCGGAGGCTCAAGACAAACCTCCCGAGGCTGGGGAGGGCAAAAACGCTGCCATGGTGCAGGTGGCCGACTAGGCCATGCCCACCCAGCAACCAGGCAGAGGACCCCTTGCTAAAAATTGTGAAGCCCACCCCTGGATGTCATAGAACCAACAGAATGGAGGCTGCGATGGACAAATTCAAAATCGGCCCTGTACAAATTCAGTAATTTTATAATATGGATGAGGTGCTGAGCCTTTATTTTTAGAAAACCACGGCTCTTCAAAATATGTCTATCCTTATTTTGAGGGGATAGGAGTAGAACTGCAGATTCAGAGGGGGTTTTTTTCCCCACCAGATGTTCAGCGATGTGAAATGACTCCGATAATAACATGCAGACCACGGGAAATAAACTGCTTAAGTTAGCAAAGACTTCATCGGTGGAAAATAATGCCATCTGAAACATATGGGGCTCCTGAATTCTGAAGTGCAGGGTACGGAAACGGTGATTAACCCAAGCTACCCCAAATGTTGTTGGATTTTTGTACATCAGTTTTAGTTTAAAAACGAAACAAAAAGACCTTTGCAGAATACTGAAGTTTGATGCAAAGCAAAGATAGGAAGAGCATGGGTGGCACAGTGGATAGAATGCAGTATGGCAGGCAAATTCTGCCCACTGTCTGGAATTCGGTCCTGATCGGCTCAAGACTGCATTCAATTATGAATACAGCATTCAGGTTTGGTCACCACGATGTAGAAAAGATGTGGAGACTCTAGAAAGAGTGCAGAGAAGAGCAACCAAGAGGATTAGGGGACTGGAGGCTAAAACATATGAAGAACAGTTGCAGGAACTGGGTAGGTCTAATGAAAAGAAGGATTAGGGGAGACATGATAGCAGTCTTTCAATATCTCAGGGGTTGCCACAAAGAAGAGGGAGTCAAACTATTCTCCAAAGCACCTGAGGGCAGAACAAGAAGCAATGGGTGGAAACTAATCAAGGAGAGAAGCAACTTAGAACTGAGGAGAAATTTCCTGACAGTTAGGACAATTAACCAGTGGAACAGAAGTTGCCTCCAGAAGTTGTGAATGCTCCAACACTGGAAGTCTTCAAGAACATGTTGGATAGCCATTTGTCTGAAATGGTATAGAGCTTCCTGCCTAGGCAGGGGGTTGGACTAGATGACCTCCAAGGTCCCTTCCAATTCTGCTTTGTATTGTATAAAACAAGTACAATGACAATAAATATTATTATTATTAAATGAAAACCCAGGTTGTTGGGGGCAATTGGCTGACTCTGTAAACTGCTCAGAGAGAGCTGTAAAGCACTATGAAGTAGCACAGAAGTCTAAGTGCGATTAATACAATACAATACAATAGCAGAGTTGGAAGGGACCTTGTAGGTCTTCTAGTCCAACCCCCTGCGTGGGCAGGAACCTTATACCATTTCAGACAAATGGCTATCTTTGTCACTAGTATTATAAACCTAGTATTATAAGTCACTAAGAGCGTAGTGGCGCAGTAGCTACAATGCGGTATCGCAGGCAATCTCTGCCCACTGCCAGCAGTTCGATCCTGACCAGCTCAAGGTTGCCTCAGTCTTCTATCCTTCCAAGATCGGTAAAATGAAGACCTAGATTGTTGTGGGCAAGAGGCTGACTCTGTAAACTGCTTAGAGGCATTATGAAGTGGTATATGTCTAAATGCTGTTGCTGTTCTTTTCTTCTACCCTCCCTCCTTCCTTCATCCCTCTCCCTCCATCTTTCTCTCTCCTCCATCCCTCCCTTCTCTTATTGAATAAAATAGTATATGTTTATTACAGTGAAGAGAAGAGGAGAGGAGAGAAAAACAGAGTTGGAAGGGACCTTGGAGGTCTTCTAGCTCAACCTCCTGCTTAGACAGGAAACCCTATACCATTTCAGACAAGTGGTTGTCCAATCCTTTCTTTAAAAACCTCCAATGTTGGAGCATTTACAACTTCTGGAGGCAAGTTGTTCCACGGATTAATTGTCTCTCTGTCTGTCAGGAAATTTCTCCATAGTTCAAAGTTGCTTCTCTCCTTGATTAGTTTCCACCCATTACTTCTTGTCTTGCCCTCAGGTGTTTGGAGAATAGTTTGACTCCCTCTTCTTCTTTGAGATATTGGAAGACTGCTATCATGTCTCCCCTGGTCCTTCTTTTCATTAAACTAGACATACCCAGTTCCTGCAACCATTCCTCATTTGTTTTAGCCTCCAGTCCCCTCATCCTCTTTGTTGCTCTTCTCTGCACTCTTTCTAGAGTCTCCCCGTCTTTTCTACATCGTGGCGACCAAAACTGTATGCAGTATTCCAAGTGTGGCCTTACCAAGGCACCATACAGTGGCATTAACACTTCACGTGATCTAGATTCTATCCCTCTGTTTATGCAGCCTAGAACTGTGTTGGCTTTTTTGGCAGCTGCTGCACACGGCTGGCTCCTATTTAAGTGGTTGTCCACCAGGACTCCAAGATCCCTTTCACAGTTACTACTATGATGGCGAGAAGACCAAATGCAGCCATTTTCCATAAAAACACATCCACCTCATGTTAAATGTGGCCTCTATTTTTGGCATAACGGGGTTTTAAGGCAGCTCAACTCCAATGTAGATGTGTGTATTTATGTTGGATTAATATTCAGCATCAACCCTCATTAAAACGAAGGCCCTTAAATATCTTCGCTCAGACAATTTAATTTGCTTGAGTTAAGAAAAACAAAACAAAACAGTATCTTGCCCAAACAATTGTTTGCATTTATATTTGCTGGCAGTAGCATTGCATGTTGAATTGGCAACTCTCCAGGTCAGAAATCTATGTAAATGCTAATGTTGTACGTGCCAATGAAGTGAATAATTGCACGTTAGGAAATAATTATATGGAACAACACAACCTGTGTATTTTTTTTTCTTTAACACTCTCACTGTTTAAACTATAATTCACAAAACATGCACACAGTTTAAAAACAAAACGCATAAAGATCCAGGAAGGAGGTGTTCAAAATTCATTTTTTTAATTATTTTGTCATCTTGCATGATAGGCAACATAGTTCTGGATATCAAAGTCTTCTCAAAAAACTTTTTTTTACTATAGGGAGTAGCAATAGCAATAGAAGTTAGAGTCATGTGTTGATAACCATCTTCAAAGCGCTCCATGGCACGGGGTCTCGTTATATGCGAGACCATCTCCTGCCTCATACATCCCTTCGACTTGTTCGGTCCCATAGGGAGGGCCTTCTCTGGGTGCCGTCAGCCAGCCAATGCTGGTTGGCGACCCCCAGGGGAAGGGCCTTCTCTGCGGTGGGCCCAGCCCTATGGAACGAACTTCCCCCCAATCTCCGGACCATCTCGGACCTCTGCCTCTTCCGCCAACGGCTAAAGATGCACCGATTCCATCTAGCCGGCCTGGCCTAGTCCTCGGGTCCATTGAATATAGACTGTGCTAAACTGGGGGAGGTTTTAATTAGGGGGTTTTATTAAATTTTAAGCACAGGGCTTATTAAATTTAATTAGTTTTTATTCTGGTATATTTTGTATAGTTGTATATATCTATTTATATTTATAACTGTTTTAACTTGCTGTGCACCGCAATGAGTCCCTTCGGGGAAATAGGTTGCGATTTATAAGTCTAAAAAATAAATAAATAAGTAACATTTCATACAGCGTCTTTAAACACTTCTTAGTGTCAGCATATCAATCAGTCAATCAATCAATCAATCAATCAGAATAGAGCTAGAAGGGACTTTGGAGGTCTTCTAGTCCAGCCAATCTGGGCCAATAATCTGACTCCTCATTTTACTGACCTTGGAAGAATGGAAAGCTGCATCAACCTTGAGCTTGATGGGATTTGAACTGCCAAACTGCAGGATCGAGCTCCAGACTGTAAGCAGCGTTAGCCTGCAATAGTGGTTTCTCATCACTGAGCCCGTTCTGGGCCTGGATGACCTCCTGCACCAACCTGGAAGCAAAATGGGCCACAAGGGGGAATACATGATGCTCCCCACACCCCATTTTGTGCCCAGATAGCCTCCTGCACCAATCTGGAAGTCAAAACAGGCCATGGGGAGGGGGGACTCCTGGGAGGGGTAGGGCGGGGTGGGCAGGACCAGCCAGTGGTGGGATTAGCCATTTCTCCAAACTGGGCAAAATGTTAACAACCGGTTTGCCTGAACCTGTGTGAACCGGCTGAAGCTCACCTCTGATCCACAGCTTCTGAAGGCAAGTCGTTCCACGGATTAATAGCTCTCACTGTCAGGAAATTTTTCCTTAGTTCTACAGTTGGATCGCTCCTTAACCAACTTCCAACCATTGTCTTGCCCTCTGGTGACTTGGAAAGCAAATTTTTGGAAGGAAACCAAGTTTGATCAGAGCAAGAAGACCTTTTTTGTTTTACAAATTTTACTTGGTGGGTGCTGTTATTTTCTGTTGGTTTTTCTAAATTCCTAATCTTTCTTTCTGCTAACCCAGTTTAGTCATCTGCTGACCATACTGTGAGTCCTTTTATCTGTTTTTTTTTTAAAGATTGGAGGTTCCTGTCCTACTGCTTTTCTTTTTTTCTTTTTTTTTCTCTTACAGGATCGAAAAAGTGAACAGAAGCAAATCATAACAACAGTCTAGTGTATTAGTAATCAGCAAGAGGTACTACCCCATAAATTTATGTTCCACTTTTTCTGAAAACAATAATCATGACTGCCCCAAAATGATATATATATAGAGAGAGAAATTCTGCTTTCATAGGGATTAAGGTAAAGGTAAAGGTTCTCCTCGCACTTATGTGCTAGTCATTCCTTACTCTAGGGGGTGGTGCTCATCTCTGTTTCCAAGCTGAAGAGCCAGCGCTGTCTGAAGACGTCTCCGTAGTCATGTGGCCGGTATGACTAAATGCCAAAGGCACACAGAACGCTGTTCCCTTCCCGCCAAAGGTGGTCCCTATTTTTCTACTTGCATTTTTATGTGCTTTCGAACTGCTAGGTTGGCAGAAGCTGGGACAACTCACGGGAGCTCACTCCATTATGCAGCCCTGGGGATTCAAACCGCCGAACTGCTGACCTTTCTGATTGACAAGCTCAGCATCTTAGCCACTGAGCCACCTTGTCCCTTTTCATAGGGAGTACTTTTCCCTTTATTGTGGAGGGCTGAAGGGTAACCTATCCTCTTCCTATCCTCTTTCTTTTTTTATAGCTAACATAAATGATTAGGAAGCCTTACTTTAATCCTCAATGAGACTATTTTGGGCTAAACCTATAAAGTTAACGGGTCCTTCTATTGGATCACGTTTGTTCCCAAGGTTCCCTATAGGACAGAGGTCTCATTCTCATGGGCCAATTGCCGCCCGCAGGACGGTATCTTGTGGCCCCCACTGTGATATAAAAGTATAATACCTGTGGCCTTTTGGGTGTGCTTCAAGGTGCTGACGACCATCTTTAAATCGCTCCATGGCTCGGGGCCTAGCTACATACGAGACTGCCTCCTGCCCCATACATCCCTTCAACCGATCCGCTCCCACAGAGAGGGCCTTCTCCAGGTACCGTCGGCCGGGCAATGCCGGTTGGTGACACCCAGGGGAAGGGCCTTCTCTGTGGCGGGCCCAGCCCTCTGGAACGACCTACCCCCCGATTTACGCACTACCTCGGACCTCCGCCTCTTTCGCCAGCGTCTTAAAACGTATTTATTCCAACAAGCCGGCTTAGCATAACCCCCGTTTCTGACTTTTATTTGGATAAATTTTAATTCATAGGGTTTTATAAGGGTTTTTAGCACGGGATATAATTTAATAGTTTTTAATAATGTATTTTTGTATTTATGTATGGTTTTTTAATATTGCCTGTGCGCCGCCCTGGGTCCTTGTTAGGAGAAGGGCGGGGTATAAATTTGAAAAATAAATAAATAAAATAATATTAGTGCAGCCCGCAGGGGGAGTGGACCTCTGTGGAATCCCTTATGCGGCCCAGCCTCACCCAGCCTCTGCCTCCAGCGGCCCCAGGTAAATTGAGTTTGAGACCCCTGCTATAGGATCAATTTATTAATTCATTTAGCATATCTACTTGCCATAGTGCATGATTTCAAACTGCTGGGAGGGCAGGAACCGGAGAACAAGTGGTGGGAGCTCACTCTGTCTCACAGAGCTAGGATCGAACCAACAAAGTACAGATCATTTCAGTTCCGGCATCATTAAGCTACTGAGCTACTGCATCCCAGTGCAGGATAAGTGCATTGCACAGAGAGAGCACAAGAATAAGTTTGCTGCTCGAGTGTATCTGAGGGTGTATTGATATTTAATTATTTAATTTTAAGGGACTTAAGTACGTGAAACTTCTATGCATCATATTGTATAGTGTAGTGATGGACAGATAGACAGATTAGACAGATAGACAGACAGACAGACAGACATCTGGGTACACAGAGACAGATAATTGGGAAGACAGATAGAAAGAGAGATAGATATACAGACAGTTTACAGAGAGATAGATGATAGACAGAGATAGATAGATAGATAGATAGATAGATAGATAGATAGATAGATAGATAGATAGATAGATAGATAGATAGATAGATAGATAGATAGATAGATAGATAGGGATGGATGGATGGATGGATGGATGGATGGATGGATGGATGGATGGATGGAGGCAGGCAGGCAGGCAGGGAGAGACAGACAGGCAGATAGGTAATAGACAGATAGATAGACAGATAGATAGATAGATAGATAGATAGATAGATAGATAGATAGATAGATAGATAGGGATGGATGGATGGATGGATGGATGGATGGATGGATGGATGGATGGATGGATGGATGGATGGAGGCAGGCAGGCAGGCAGGCAGGCAGGGAGAGACAGACAGGCAGATAGGTAATAGACAGATAGATAGATAGATAGATAGATAGATAGATAGATAGATAGATGGATGGATGGATGGATGGATGGATGGATGGATGGATGGATGGATGGATGGATGGATGGATAGATAGATAGATAGAGATAGATAGATAGATAGATAGATAGATAGATAGATAGATAGATAGATAGATAGATAGATAGATAGATAGATAGATAGATAGATAGATAGAGTGAGCAGTGGGATTCAATTAATTTAACAACCGGCTCTCTGCCCTAATGATTTCCTCCAACAACCAGCTCACCAAACTGCTCAGAAAGTTAACCTGTTCTCCCGAAGAGGATATATCCGCCCTGAGTCCCTTCGGGGAGATAGGCGCGGTATAAAAATTAAATAAATTCAAATTCAAATATATCACTATTTACCACGAACGAATGAATGAATTCCACCAATTCAAAAATGACAGGCCAGCTTCTACAACAGTGTTTTCTGCTTTTTTTTTTTTAAAGAGGCATCATCCTTTGTCGATGATGTTTTGTGCTGAATGAATGGTTTCCTTTCTTTTCACAATGGGTTTAATATACTTAAATATGTATGTAATTGCACTCACTTATGTTGATAATTTGGGCCTAATTAAAGCAAGCAACATGCTGAAGTATTTAAATTGTGAGACACGGTTTCTCTGGAAGGCATCAAGGATCATTTTCAAGGCAATTCACTGATGCTCCAGTTTAGTTGAATAAGGGAGGAGAGGGGAATCGAAAAATAAAACAATTCAGCTCCCGTTGCACCCATAAAGGGATATTTATTCCACCAGGCAATGGTGAGGAGGAAAAAATTAACCCCGAAATTAGTAGAAACCTAGGTGGGAATACCACTTATCTCCAAGTGAGTTTAAATAACCAGAGCCCAGTGAATAGCACTCTAGGAAGAAAGACAATCTTCTAATAATTTGAGTACAGTTGTATGCATTGTCTTTGTCTCTTGAGAATTCTTAGAAAATAGGTGGAAAAAAGGTGGAAAAAAGCAAAATACTATCCTAATCTTCAAAAGAGGCAAAAAGGACGACTAGAAAACTTGCCAATCTGACCTCTGACCACTGAGGAAATTCTATGACAGAATATATATATATATATGCTATTATTTTCTGAAAATCTGATTTTTTCCCCTGAAAGTTAGCATGAATTTGTTAAGAACTTTGCCAGCCTCTTTTTTTCGTTCTTTCTTTCTTTCTTTCTTTCTTTCTTTCTTTCTTTCTTTCTTTCTTTCTTTCTTTCTTTCTTTCTTTCTTTCTTTCTTTCTTTCTCTCTTTCTCTTTCTCTCTCCCTCCCTCTCCCTCTCTTTCTCTCACTCTATCTCTCTCATTCTTTCTCTCCCTCTCTCTTTCTCTCTCCCGCTCTCTCTCCCTCTCTTCCTCTCACTCTATCTCTCTCATTCTTTCTCTCCCTCTCTCTCCCTCTCTTTTTCTCTCTCTCTTTCTCTCTATATGGCTCTCTCTCTCTCTCTCTCACTCACTCTCTTTCTCTCTCTCTTTCTCTCTCACTCTCTCTTTCAGTCTCTCTTTTTCTCCTTCTCTTGCTCTCTCCCTCTCTCTTTCTCTTTGCTTCTCTCTTTCTCTCTCACTCACTCTCTTTCTCTTTCTCTCTCACTCTCTCTCTTTCAGTCTCTCTTTCTTTCTCTTACTCTCTCACTCTCTCTCACACACACACATATTTTCTCTCTTTCTCTCTCTCTCCCTCTCTCATTCTCTCTCTCTCTCTCTGTCTTTCGCGCACACACTTACACCCTTCCTTCCTTCCTTCCTTCCTTCCTTCCTTCCTTCCTTCCTTTCTTTTTGGCTCAAGGTGAAAAATCTATCCAACACAGTTTCATCCTCCTATTTTCTCCGCAAGAACAATCCTATGAGGCTGGGCTGAGAGAGGTGCATTGGTCCAATGTCCCTCAGCTGGCTTTCATTGTTAAGGTGGGACTTGAACTCACGGTCTCCAGCTTTCTAGCCTAATACCTTAACTACTAGATCAAGCTGGCTCTCTTATCTTATTTTTTTTTATCATGGATAGCTTCCTTAGTTAGACTATGGAGATGGTGTCTAACTAATTTAACTTATGTTACCTATTAACAGTATGTAAGCTACTCTTCATAATACTCTGATTAGGTGATGTTATAACAATTATGTAGATATTACTGTTCTCATCAAATATTTCTCATCAAACTGGAATAAGATATTGAGAAGCTGTCAGAAGAATCGATCATGAGACCCATATTCTTTAGCCTTTTTATAAATGACTTTGATGAGGACCTGGAAGAAATGCTTATCAAATATTTAGATGATACAGTTGGGTTGGAATGATAACTAATATCCTTGCAGACAGAAATACGATTCACAGTGGTCTTGATAGGACAGATAAATTAGCTGAAAATTACAGAATGAAATGTTAGCAAACAACTGCAAAGTTCTTCATTTAGGAAACAGAAATAAAATGAACAGACATAGAGAACGCCTATCTTGTCTGTAGCAGAGGATATATATATGCCTACGGATGCCTACGGATATTTAGGGTGGCAAATTCCCTAAACTCAGCTCAGCTCAATAGCATCGACCTCCTCCATTCTTAACCAGAACCGGAATTTTACAGGGGTGTGTGTGTGTGTGTGTGTGTGTGTGTTAGGTTTTTGAGATGATCAATAAATAAATCAGGAGACTAGTATAGCTCTATTTCGAGATTTTTAGCTCTCATCAGCTAGCCATACCCTTACTGGGATTTGAACCCGGGCTGTATTACATGTTTGGCAGAAACCTTAGCCATTATGCCACCAGGTTCTCTTCCTGATCAGCTGAGACAGGAGGATAAGTATATACTTGTGACACAACACCCTGTTAAGCCCCAATTAAGGGAGGAAGCATACTGCTCTCCTTTTCTGCCTTTCGGCTCCTCACCAGAGATCATCTAGACAGAAAGCTATGAGGTGTAATTTTTTTATATGTGTGTTACGTTTGTGAGCTGATCTGCCTAACAGCCCCGGTTCAAATCCCAGTAAGGGTATGGCTAGCTGATGAGAGCTAAAAAGCTCAAAATAGATCTATACTAGTCTCCCTGATTTATTTATTGATCAGCTCAAAAACCTAACACACACACACACACACACACACACACACACACACACACATAGCAGTTGATTGCAGGCTTAATGTTAATGGAGAGTGTGATGTAGCAGCAAAAAGGAAAATATGATTTAAAGCTGCATCAATGAATGTGTAATTGCTAAATCATGAGATAATAATTATTCCACTGTGTTTGCCAGACTCACCTTGAATATCGATTCTCATACTTCAAAAAGAATTCAGAGAAACTGGCAAAGGTCAAAGAATGGTTGCAGAAACTGGGTAAGTCTAGTCTGATGAAAAGAAGGACTAGGAATCATATAATAGCAGTCTTCCAAAATTTGCAGGACTGCCACAAAGAACAGAGGATCAACCTATACTTCAAAGCACCTGAAGGCAGAAGAAGAAGCAATGGATGGAAGCTAATCAAGAACATAACCAACCAAGAACTAAGGAGCAATTTCCTAATAGTGAGAACAATTAATCAGTGGACCAAGTTGCCTCCAGAAGTTGTGGATGCTCCATAACTGGAGATTTTTTAAAAAGAGACTGCACAGCCATTTGTCTGAAATGCTATAGGGTCTCCCACCTGAGCAGGGGATTGGACTAGAAGGCCTCCAAGGTCCCATCCAATTCTGTTATTCTCTTATCTGTTAAGGACAATCAGATTTATCAGAGAACTAGAAACCAAATCCAGAGACATGTAAGAAACTAGGAACTTTGAGAAGATAAGATTGAGTGGAACATCAAATAAGTGAAAGGACCTTATACCAAAGTAAGCCAAGACCTGTTCTCCAATGTTCTCCCAAACTACACAGAATGGAATGATAGCTTATTGTTTGAGGAAGGTTGATTATGACTGGATATTATGGAAAATTTCTTAACAATGAGGACACTTCAGCTGTCAAACTCCTTCATTGAATACCTTCAAGAGGAGGCTAATCATCCATTTCCATATGGGTGACTTAATTTTAATTTCTACACTAAGCCAAAGGGTCAACGTTGCTCCCTTACATAACTCCTTCCAGCTACGGTTCTACAAATCTATGAAATAACAATATTGCACAAATTCACTTCTCCTCATACTAGGGAACGTTTCCTCCTTCCTGTGAAGTTCCTTATCTCCAAAAATGTTCTTCTCAGATCGACAGGAGATCTCAATAAAAGAGAACATTAGTAGCTCAGGGTTGAAATGTGTGTTGGTGCTCTTTTTTATATAAAAAGGTTTTTTTAATTAAACACACATTAAAACATTGGACACAGTGTAATCATCCTGACAATGTCTTTGCCATACATACTAAAATATAAAGTTAAATATTATAACCATCATGCTTATTTACAATTGGTCTATTTAGTATTTACAAATATAAGGATAGTGTATAAGCATCCATGTTGCTTTGTTCTTGTCTTATTGAGAGAATAATAATAATAATCCTGAATTTTTATTTGGATAAGGTAGGTTCCTTGAGGAACCTGATAGACTCCATCTTGAATATTTTACCAGCGAGTACGCTTTTCTGGAAAATCACAGGCTGGAGCAGAATCAGAAGGTTATAGTGAGCTGATAAGAAAATAGCCTGTTCCCTCCCTTTAGACTTCCTCTGTAACTGGGAGTAACAGGAAGTGTTTTGCAGGAAGCCGGTAATGATCTTATTGTTAAAGTTCTGGGAACAGGTTTGGAAAGTCCTTTGGGGTTTCTGGACATGTGTGTTGGTTCCATGTACTTTTCACATTGTGGGAGACATTGTATTCCTTGCACGCAATGTTGTTTTTTTCATTACGTATGTAATACGTAATTTCAGGTATATAAAGTGGAACTCTGTACTTGGAAGGCATTCTCTTTCTGTTTTAAAGAATCCGTCAGCGCTGACGTGTATGTAAATAAACTGCTGTTTCCTTTTGCTATAAGTCTCCGTGATTATTTTTATATGCTGAAGAAAATATCTGGGATATTTTTCTCACACTTATACATTTTCACTGTCATGATTCCATACATAATTCTAATCTCCACTCTGTAAATCTTAGTTATTGCTTATTTGGGGTCTTTCCTTACTATTCAAAGTGGCCAGTTTACCTCCACTAAAAGTCCTCAAACACAGGCTAGATGGTCATTTATCACAGGCATTTTAGTGCAAGGATTTTTAGACTGTTGGAGCCAATTATTCCTTTTTTCCCCAGTATGTGATAGAATATTGTGCAAAATCACAGGAGGATTTTGCCAAGGAGCAAAGAGGCAGTGCAACATGGAATGTTTGGTATTTAGAAAGAGGGAAAACGCAGACCCTCCCTAGCAGTTCAAAGGTTATATCTAGGCCAGGGGTCTCATTCTCACGGCCCGCGGACCAATTGCAGCCCGCAGGATGGTATCTTGTGGCCCCCACTGTGATATGAAAGTATAATATCCAATATAATGGAATCCCTTATGCGGCCCAGTCTCACCCAGACTCTGCCTCCAGCGGCCCCCAAGTAAATTGAGTTTGAGACCCCTGATCTAGCCAGTAACGTATGCAGATAAGTGCTTTAGCCTGGCAAGAATCCTGTCTATAGGTGAGCAAAACCATGTCTGGACTACAACTCCCAGAATTCCTCAGCTACTGAGTGTGGCCTTCATCTCGCAGAATTCATCTGTCACCATATGTCAGGCCCAAAGCCAAGGATGACATATGGCGAATCTTCCAAGTGGAATTCTTTATCATTTCACACTTACAGACAAAATGTTGCCAGGCTGAAGACTCTACTATCTGCATCTACAATATACCCGGTGAATTATTAGAGAGAGACTGTCTTCATCCTCTTTCTCTTAGTGTGGAATATCCACACTGAGTTGCCTCTTACTCCGCTGGAAGGCACTCCTCCAGCTGCTCATTATATCCTGTCATATCTGTCCTATAATTTTTTATAGGTTCAGAGAGTTTGTCTTGTCTTGTTTGCCTTCCCAAGCAAACGGAGCATTGCAAATCCTCCTCTGTTCCTTTTGCAAAGCTTTAAACACATTTTATGCAAAGCTTTGAGTGCCAGCTGCCCCAGTTCACATATTTACGGTCGTGATAACCTAAAATATTGTCCCTTAAAAAAAAAGTAAGCAACAGCCTGTGTATACACATGTATACACGTTGATAAAATACTGCCCCAAAGCACATTTGATATGTTGGTAGGTACAGCTATAACCGGAGTCATTTTGAACTGTGTGTTGTTTTTAATCTGCATAAAAATATTTTCAATAAAACCACGCACAATTTCCTTGCAAGCTGGCCACTGTCATTTTGAACTGGGTGTGGTTTTTAATCTGCATAAAAGTATTTTCAGCAAAACCATGCACAATTTCCTTGCAAGCTATAGCAGTGGCCAGCACATCAATATTGCAAAGAAATAAATGCTATCATATTAGGAATTTTGTTTGAGGGAGTTTCTGATCGGCGTACGCACATTGCATTGCTCAACACAGTGGTATTTGAAGAAATCAGGCATAAATGTTGTGCTTTTTTATTTTAAAATTACTTTAATTTATCGTTACATCCAAGCGTGATTAGCTGTGTTGAGTTTATGTATTATTGATCCAGGGATAATCATGTTCCCTGGTGTAATTATAACTTGTTTGTAAGCCAACCACAGCGCAAATCTTTTGGATGACGATAAATTGGGATGATTGGATTGTGCAGTTATATGAAATTAGATGGGGAAAGGAGGAATAAGGGAAGTTCATAACTTCACATCCAAACCTATCCACCGAAGAAAAAAGATGGAAATAGTTTAAAGAACTTGAAAAGTGCAGCAAAATCATGATGACTGTGACATATATAGGATTGGCAGATTGGATAGTTGGATTGGATTCTCACTAGATTATCTGAGTTGTAGATTTTTCATTGTGGGTTTCTTGGTGCACTCTGGGCTTGCTTGCTTTTTTGCAGACATCTCATTAACCAACTAGATAACATAATCAGTGTTATGAGGGAATGAGGTTAACTCAGTGATGGGTTTCAATTTTTTTTAGAACCTCTTCTGTAGGTGTAGCCTGGTTTGTGGGAGTGGCTTGCCAGCCATGTGACCGGGTAGAAGTGGCTTGTCAGCCATGTGACTGAGAGGGAGTGGCTTAGCAGTCATATGACTGGGTGGGCGTGGCCAACTTGTAAAATGGGGTGAAAATCACTTAACAACCCTCTTGCTTAGCAACCAAAATGTTGGCTCAGAAACTCTGCCATTGAAGCACACAAGTCTTAAAGCTGTCAAGTTACAAGACCCTTGCGCCCCTTTAGAAAAAAAAAACCCAGGCGTCTTCAAACCTGACAGTTTTAAGACTTGTGGACTTCAACTTCCAGAATTCTTCCTCTCGCTCTTCATCTTGATGGTCAGAACCATTTTTTTCACTTTTTAAAGCATTTTTTTTACTACCGGTTGGGGCGAACCTTAGCATTTTTTGCTACCAGTTCTAGTGAACCGGTCAGAACCGGTGCGAACTGATAGCATTTCGTGTGTGTGTGTGTGTGTGTGTGTGTTTGTGTTTTCTGTATCTATCTCTATCTTTATCTCTATATCTATCTATCTATCTATCTATCTATCTATCTATCTATCTATCTATCTATCTATCTATCTATAAATTTTGATTTAAAGAAATACCAAACATCAGAGAATTGTTCTTTGCGTCCTGGAAGAACCATATCTAAACTGAAGCTAGGATTTACCGCTTACTAACCAAGCATGTAAAAGATATTACTACAAGCATGTTCTTGCAGTAACCCATAGTTCTTTGTCTTTCTTTTATTTGAAGTTTATTCTAATATAAAGTACAAATAGAAAGATAGCCGCTGCAGCAGCAGGGTTGTGCAGTGAACCAGAACATACCGTTATAGTTGATTGATTGGAGAGTGCTGGCTCCTGCCTGAGACAATCTGCGCTGTGATTGGTTACAGTGGGTGTGAAGGGGGCGGTTCCCTTTTTTCCTGCCCTTTTTTTCCTGTGTGCCCTGCATGCTCTGTGATTTACCTCATGATTTACCTCACAATATAGTGATGTGCCTGACTATATATTGAGATGTAAATATATATTTATTTTTATAAAATTACATGTTCAGGCCAATGTTTCTGACTACATTTGGACACCAGCTACGCAATTCCTTGACATAAAAGATATGGTTTTGCAGTAACCCATCATTGTTTATCTTTCTTCTATTTGAAGTTTATTATAATATAAAATACAAATAGAAAGATAGTAGCTGGAACAGTGGAGTTGTGCAGTGAGGCAGAACACACCATTATAGCTGATTGATTGAAGAGGACTGGATCGTGCGTGAGGCAATCTATGCTGTGATTGGTTGCTGTGGGTGTGAAGAGGAGTTTCCCTTTTCCCCCCGCCTTTTTTTCTGTCTCCCCTCTGTACTCTTTGATTTACCTCATGAATCACCTCATGATGTAGTGATGACTATTTAGTTTGCTGTACATATAGATGTAAACTATATTTATTTCTATAAAACTACAAGTTCATGTCAGTGTCTCTGACTCCATTTGGACATCAGCTGCACAATTCCTTGACGTAAAAAATACAATCTTGCAGTAACCCATCTTTCTTATATTTAAGGCTTATTATAATATAAAATACAAATAGAAAGATAAAAAAGGGAAAAGAAAGAAAAAGGGAACGCAAGGTGAAGGTGGAAGCAAAAAAAAAAAAAGCAATGATCTCAATTTTTTTTTCAGTGCAGTAAAATATGGAATTCAGTTATAGCCTCAACTTTTTACTTTGCAAGCTTAATACATGCTGCCGTTTCTATGGCAACAAATTAATCTAATCATCAAAAAAACACATTTTCTTTTTTTTTCTTTTATGTTTTGAGCCTGAAGTCCAGAACCTGTTTCCCATTAGAAACAAAAACTGGATACATTCTTTTCTTTAATTAAAGTGGTTAATTATGCTTTAATTAAAATGCTCTCCCTTTGTACGTTTCTTTTTTGATTTTCATACCCACTTTTTTTCACCTTGCTTAATTATTCAGAACTTCCAAGACTAGAATAAAAAAGAACCCAGGTCCATTAAAATGTATTCGCTTTCATTTAGGAAAAAAATAAAGCTTGCAAAATATCAGTCAGCTTTTTCTTTAACAGAATTGCAGACTTAATTCAGAATTCTCTGAAATGCTATCTTTTTCTTTCTCTTGAGTTTAGAATCTCTACTTTCTAGAGGTGCTTATTAGAACAGAACATAGAATCATAGATGTAGGGTCTACATCAGGGGTAGTCAACCTTTTTATACCTACCGCCCACTTTTGTATCTCTGTTAGTAGCAAACCACCCACCGGTTCCACAGTAATGGTGATTTATAAAGTAGGGAAGTCAATTGAATTTAAAAAAGGAAAGTGTTTCAGTATCGGACAAAACCCCTACTGCCCACCTCGAAAGCTGGAACGCAACCTAGTGGGCGGTAGGGACCAGGTTGACTACCACTGGTCTACATCATATATGTAGAATCATAGACGCTTGGGCAGGGGGCTAGATGACCTGAAAGATCCCTTCCAACTTTGCTAATCTGTTACTTCATAGAGTTGGAAAGGACCCTGGAGCTCCTCTAGTCCAACCCCTTGCTCAAGGCAGGAGAGACCAGTGTCAGGCCAGCAGCCATATTTTCTTTTGGATCTTTGGCCTGCCACACTTTCTATTATTCTACTGTGCATTTTCTATTGTAGGAAAATGGGAGGGGGGGAGGGTTGTACGGAGTTAGAGTATATGTAGCCATAACAAAATTCTTTCTAGAAAGCCAAGGTCATCCTTTGTCTTTGTAATTCTGCACCTGACTGGAAATGCATGTGTGGAACTGCCAGCATGGCAGTGTAAGATTGGATCATGCGATGGACTTGTGGGTGTGGGGGTAAGATTTTGAATTTCCAACTGGGTGGGGAAAACCGGGAAACTTTCAGATTTGGGTTTTCCTAGATGTGCCAACATGGCTCTCTTCATAAATTGGAACGTTGAGCAGTACTTTGCCTTGGACTCCGATTTATTTTTGGATGCTATTTGGAACCCTGACATCCAGTCAAATGGCTGTCCAATCTATATTTGAAACTTTCCAGTGATGGAGCACCCACACCTCCAGGAGGGGAGCTATTCCGCTGATTAATTGTTTTCATTATCAGAACAATTCTCCTTACTTTTAAGTTGGATCTCTCTTTAACAAATTTCCACCTATTGTTTTTGTTCCTGCCTTCAGCTGCTCTGGAGAATATGTCAACTCCCTCGTCTTTGCTACAGTCCCTCAAATACCAGAATTCAGTTACCATGTCCTCTCTAATCCCAAAGATGCTTTTTCAAAAAGTAACAGGAATTTGTTTTTCTTTGAAGACGTTTCGGTTCTCATCCAAGAAACTTCTTTAGCCAGAACTAAAGAGTGCAGAGAAGAGCAACCAAGATGATTAGAGGACTGGAGACTAAGACATATGAAGAACGGCTGCAGGAGCTGGGTATGTCTAGTTTGATGAAGAGAAGGACCAGGGGAGACATGATAGCAGTGTTCCGATATCTCAGAGGGTGCCACAAAGAAGAGGGAGTCAAACTTTTCTCCAAGGCACCTGGGGGCAGGACAAGAAGCAATGGGTGGAAACTAACCAAGGAGAGAAGCAACTTAGAATTAAGGAGAAATTTCCTGACAGTTAGAACAATTAACCTCTGGAACAGCTTGCCTCCAGAAGTTGTGAATGCCCCAACCCTGGAAGTCTTTAAGAAGATGTTAGACAGCCATTTGTCTGAAATGGTATAAGGTTCCTGCCCATGCAGGGGGTTGGACTAGAAGACCTACAAGGTCCCTTCCAACTCTGCTATTGTATTGTATTGAACTGAAGTCTGAATTCAGAATTCAAGTCATAACTGAAGAAGCTTCTTGGATGAGAAGCAGGGGTGGGATTCAGCTGGTTTGGACTGATTCAGGCAAACCGGTAGCTGAGAGTGAACCGTTTTGCTCTGATGATCAGGTTGGCTCGCTCACCAATCCTTGCACTTTACTTACCTATATCCTCTCAGTTGAATAGTGCAGCAGAGCAGATTGCCATACCTCACCTGTGTTACTCCCCAAGGTACATTTTTGTGCTGTACACGTGCACAGCACACATCAGGCATGGGCTTGCATGTAGTATGTGCATGCACAACACGCAATCACCGAACTGGTTATTAAACTGGCAGGATCCCACCGCTGATGAGGAGTGAAATGTCTACAAGGGAAAAACATGAAACTCTTGATAACTAGATCTCAAACAAATAAGAGGAAGCACTTTTTCACCCAGAGGATCACTGGTCTATGGAACTCCCTGCCAGAAGAAGTGTTGACAGCTGTCAGCCTCGACACCTTTAAGAAAGGATGAGACGAGTTCATGGAGAACAAGGGTATCCATGGCTATCATGATGGATGCCTAAGGACACCCTCTGGGATGGAGAGATAGGCAGGATATTTCTCAATGCCATTTGCAGGCAATCATAAGCAGGTGAAGACATCTGTTTGGGAAGACCCTGAAGCAAATGGGGAGCCACTGTGTGAGACAGAATGCTGGACTGGAGGGGCTGTGGCCTGTTCCAGCAAGGCTATTCTTATGTCCTTATGTTCTTAACAAAGTCCGGTCCCCTTTTGAAAAAGCACCTTTGGGACAACCATGACTTGGATGACTGAGAATCTCCATAGATGTCCTCCCTAATCCTTCTCTTTAATAAGCTAGACATACTTAACTCCCTCAACTATTCAACATATGATTTAACCTTCATTCTCACTCCACCATTCAGCTTTCAATTTGTTTGAGGGTTCAAATAACCTTTCCCAGGGATAACCACACAACATACCTTTAAAAAAAACCCGACAAGGGCTACTTAAGGAAGCAACAATGGAAATTTCAACAGAGGCCATCACAAGGCAAAACATTATCTCAAGCTAATAAGCTTGCACACTAATAAGCTTGTTGTAGCCACGTTTCTCCTGATGTGTCATTTTAATTGCAGATTAGTCTAGTTCCTGTTCCACCACGGAAAGATTTGCGAGACAGACGACATACATCATTAATTGCGTTGTCGAAGGGGACTGCATATCAAGCAGGAGCTCTGTCTGGTCCAACTCCTACAGTCTGTCTGACGGCTACGAAATTGTCACCAAGTGGAAAAAACAATCCCAAGAAATGCTGCAGCTTCGATTATGTTATCTCGTTCTCAAGACCCTACAAATATAAGATATTGGCAAGAATATGCTACACATATGCAGGATGGAGATGGCGATGATGATGATGATTGAGGAAAATGATTGAGGACTGGATGCTAAAACGTAAATAATGGTTGCTAGACTTGGGTATGTCTAGTTAATTGAAAGGAGGGGCTATGGATGACATGATGATAGCCAGTGGAACAGAAGTTGCCTCCAGAAGTTGTGAATGTCCCAACACTGCAAGTCTTTAAGAAGATGTTGGACAGCCATTTGTCTGAAATGGTATAGGGTTTCCTGCCTAGGCAGGGGGTTGGACTAGAAGACCTCCAAGGTCCTTTCCGACTCTGCTATTGTATTGTATTGTATTGTATTGTATTGTATTGTATTGTATTGTATTGTATTGTATTGTATTGTATTGTATTGTATTGTATTGTATTGTATTGTATTGTATTGTATGTTCCAATCAGTGGTGGGTTTCTGCAGGCTCGCACCTACTCGTGAGAGCCGGTTGGTGAAATTTAGAGAACCGGTGAGAGGGGGTTCCACCGGCGTACCTGGAAGTAAATCTGGCCTGCCGCTGCCAGTGACCCAATGGAAAGGAAAGGAAAGGAAGGAAGGAAGAAAGGAAAGAAAGAAAGAAAGAAAGAAAGAAAGAAAGAAAGAAAGAAAGAAAGAAAGAAAGAAAGAAAGAAAGAAAGAATAAAGAAAGAAAGAATTTATCATCACAATTGAGTCCAAAATTTTGGTTGCTAAGCAAGAGCGTTGTTAAATGAGTTTCACCACATTTTAAAAGGTGGCCACTCCCACCCTGTCACATGACTTCCAAGCCACACCCACAAAATAGGCCACACCTACAGCGTAGGTTCTAAAAAATTTGAAACCCACCACTGGTTCCAATAGATGTTGAGACTCTAGAAAATGCAGAGAAGAGCAACAAAAATTATTAGGAGGATGGAGACTTAAACATATGAAGAACGGTTACAGGAACTGGGGATGTCTAGTTTAATGAAAATAAGGACTAGGTGAGACATGAGAGCAATCTTCCAATATCTCAGGGGTTGCCAAAAAAAGAAGAGAGAGTCAAGCTATTCTCCAAGGCACCCGAGGGCAGGACAAGAAGCAATGGGTGGAAATTAACCAAGGAAATGAAGGAGAAATTTCCTACAGTTAGAACAATTAATCAGTGGAACAACTGGCCTCCAGAAGTTGTGAATGCTCCAAAACTGGAAGTTTTTAAGAAGAGGTTGGACTGCCATTTGTGTAAAAGGGCATAGGGCTTCCTGCCTGAGCAGGGAGTTGGACAAGAAGACTTCCAAGGTCCCTTCCAAATCTTGCTCCACATCTTCTGAGCTTGCACTCCTTCTTTGAGTTCTTCTATGCTCCAGCTGGTGTCAGCTTTGATGGTGAACAGCCATTGTGGTTTTTGGCAGCCTGGTTACCTTTCACCACCAAATCTTCCAAATATAATTGCTTTCTTCAATGAATTCCTCCACACAACATGGCCAAAAGAAGATGCAGTTTTGTGAATTTGCCTTCCAGTGACATGTCTGAGGGTTGTTGTTTTTTTGTGAGCTCCAATACTTGCTTGTTAGTCATCTTTGCTGTCCAAGAAATAGGCAGGAGCCTTCTCCAACACCACAGCTGAAAGGACTCGATTTTCCTCCTGACTTGATTTAGCAAGAGAAAATGTTTTAATTAGGTTGCTTTGGCTACATTCCAGGATGAATATTCTAAAGTGCCAACAAGCACTCTGATTTATTTATTGTTTGAAACCAAACAAAGCCTTTATTACTATTTCAGCAAGTAGCCGCAGATGCTTTGAACAAGGGGGTTAAGTGGTTATTTGGCATCAACTCTTATCCCAATATTGTACCGTGGACTTCAACAAAGCTTGACTCTTTTGAAGGAAGGAAAGGGAAAAAAAGGGTGGAGGGAAATAAAAAGGAAAATTCAATTGGGAAAACAAAAACATCCGGAGTCATGTGGTGCAGAGAAGAGCAACAAAGATGATTAGGGGACTGGAGACTAAAACATATGAAGAACGGTTACAGGAACTGGGCAGGTCTAGTTTAATAAAAAGAAGGACTAAGGGAGACATGATAGCAGTGTTCCGATATCTCAGGGGTTGCCCCAAAGAAGAGGGAGTCAAACTTTTCTCCAAAGCACCTGAGGGCAGAACAAGACGCAATGGGTGGAAACTAATCAAGGAGAGAAGCAACTTAGAACTGAGGAGAAATTTCCTGACAGTGAGAACAATTAATCAGTGGAACAGAAATTGCCTCCAGAAGTTGTGAATGCCCCAACACTGCAAGTCTTTAAAAAGAGGTTGGATAGCCATTTGTCTGAAATGGTATAGGGCTTCCTGCCTGGGCAGGGAGTTGGACTAGATGACCTCCAAGGTCCCTTCCAACTCTGCTATTGTATTATTATTATTATATAATTGGGAAAAGAAGAAAAGGAGGAGTAGCCAGCTACTGTACAAAGTATCATTACAAAACAAGAAAAGAAATTCACTCAATTTATTTAACAAGAATGTTTCTTTGAAGAACAGCATGGACATACGGACAGCTCGCTAGATTTAGGGTCATCTTGACATAGCAGCTGAATATCTAATTTGAGAGACAACTAAAGTTTCTTCTTTCTTAGAGCAACACAATCTACCGGTGGTGAAGAAACCTTTAATTTTGCCATCTAAAGAAACCTTTCTGCATTTTCCTATAATTTCACATTTGTTTTGATGGGGTTTTTTCCCCTCCAGAAACTTCTTTCAAAGGGGAAGAGAATGTTAGCGAAATTCACATGGGTAGGATTTAGCAGTGATTGACACTTTGGAGTTGCCAAGTGATTAAATGATTCAGATAAAGATCCTGGTTCATGAAATCCCAAGAGAGGACTTTCCCCCAAATGACTTTTTTTTCAGGGACAGAGCTGGAGAAGAGCCTCGTCTTCAAATTGGAGAGAGAGAGCAGAGGAAGAGGCCTTGAGGGAGAGAAGAAAGAGATGCTACCAAGGCGACAGTCAGATAAAAGGGCCTTGAGTCCAGAGAAAGAAAGCAATTTGAGAAAACATTATAACAGATGAACAGAGTTGGAAGAGACCTTGCAGGTCATCTAGTCCAACCCCCTGCCCAAGCAGGAGACCCTACATCTGCCTCTACCTAGGATTGAACTCACCACCTCCTGATTGGGAGGTGAGAGCTCCACCTCTCGGCCACAGCAGCTGATATCAGCCACATATCAGACAAGACCCTCTCTAGTTCCCGTAAAGAAGGAGGTGAGATTCTTTGCATGATTCTCTTACAATTGTTGGAAGAAATGTCCACCTGGGTTCAGTTCCAAGTGGGGAGAAAGACACTGGAAACATGGAGGCTGCTGGAAAAGATGGTTTTAATGGTGGACAGGATCACGTGGTTTGAGATCCTGAGCAAAAAGGGAAGAGATGCTGAGAGTGCCCTGATTTTATGCCCTCTCTGGGCTTTTGAATTTGAGCTTGTATTCTGATTGGTTGTCCGACTCCCACGGGGCCATGCCGAAGCAACTCTGTAGGCTGTCCCGAGTCCCAAGCTTGATTGACTCTTGCTGGGTGATGATGTAATGAAAGGGATTTGGGCAACTCCTCCTATGGCTCTGCCCTAAGGAGGTAGATCTTTATTATGTGAGTTTCTGCCTCCCTTTTAGGAGAAATATTCCGTCCTTTTAATATTTCCTAAAATATTTCATTTTTCTAGGAGAGGGTTGGGTGCTGACTTCCCACACAGTAAAGTAGCACAACCGGTCATTTAGTGAGTATTCAAAGTTACAGTGGCATTAAAAAAGTGGCTTTTGACCTTTTTCACATGAATGTTAAGTAAACTGGGCAAAGAAGACTGGAGAACCGCTTTCAAAACTAAAGGATTAATTTGCACTCCAATTCAGTCACTTTGTTTTCAAGACTGTCTGAAGCCGCCTTTCAGGCAATGGTCCCACCTAAGGTTCCAGTCATCTTCTGTACATACAGAAGAAGCCCAGGGCAAACATTTTAAATGTCCATAATTCCGATTGCTTGTCTGAACACCCAGAGGAAGGGTGCTGCACTATATGCACTGTACTATTATCTATATAAATAAAAAGGTAACAAGAGTTTGTTGAAAACCGCTAAACTCCAAAAGTACTGCATCGATCGCTTCCAAATTTTCACACAATGTTCCTTTGAAATGCAGCACCAATGATATATATAGATTGTGTAGATGTCACACCTGTGCCAGGTACACGCAATGGAAATGTAAAAAATTGGAAAAAAGGTAGGTAGATGGATACAGAGAGAGCAGTGGGCCACAGGTATTATGTCATCCTTTATGACATAAAATACTCTGTCCATAGGTAGGTAGGTAGGTAAGTAGGTAGGTAGGTAGGTAGAGGGATAGAGAGAGAGAGAGAGAGAGAGGGAGAAATACAGTAGGTAGGTAGGTAGAGGGATAGAGAGGTAGAGGGAGAAATACAGTAGGTAGGTAGGTAGGTAGGTAGGTAGGTAGGTAGGTAGGTAGGTAAGTAGGTAGGTAGAGGGATAGAGAGAGAGGGGGAGAAATATAGTAGGTAGGTAGGTAGGTAGAGGGATAGAGAGAGAGAGAAAGAGGGAGAAATACAGTAGGTAGGTAGGTAGGTAGGTAGAGGGATAATAATAATAATAATAATAACAACAACAACAACAACAACAACAATAATAATACTAATACTAATACTAATACTAATACTAATAATAATAATAATAATAATAATAATAATAATAATAATAATAATAATAATAATAATAATAATAATAATAATAATAATAATAATAATAAATTTAATTTATAGACCGCTTCCTCTCCCCGAGGGGACTCGGAGCGGTGCACAGGGAAATTTTAAAAAAAATACAGTAAATATACATAAATAAGTTATCCCTGCGCTAAAATCCCCCAGTTTAAATTTACTAAAATCCCCTAAACCATAAAAGACGAGACTACCCTAGGCCGGCCAAGCAGAAAAAGTGTGTTTTTAATTTTTGACGGAAGGAGCGGAGGTCCGTGGTTGTTCTAATGTCGGGGAGAAGGTCGTTCCAGAGGGCTGGGCCCACCACAGAGAAGGCCGTTCCCCTGGGCATCTCCTGCTGACAAAGTCTAGTGGACAGCACCCGGAGAAGTCCCTCTCTGTGGGAGCGGATCGGCCGTGAGGATGTATGAGGCAGGATACGATCCCGCAGATAGCTAGGTCCCGAGCCATGGAGCGCTTTGAAGATGGCAACTAGCACCTTGAGGGATAGAGAGGTAGAGGGAGAAATACAGTAGGTAGGTAGGTAGGTAGGTAAGTAGGTAAGTAGAGGGATAGAGAGAGAGGGGGAGAAATATAGTAGGTAGGTAGGTAGGTAGGTAGGTAGGTAGGTAGGTAGGTAGAGGGATAGAGAGAAAGAGAGAGAGGGAGAAATACAGTAGGTAGGTAGGTAGGTAGGTAGAGGGATAGAGACAGGGGGGAGAAATACAGTAGGTAGGTAGGTAGGTAGGTAGGTAGGTAGGTAGGTAGGTAGGTAGGTAGTGGGATAGAGACAGGGGGGAGAAATACGGTAGGTAGGTAGGTAGGTAGGTAGGTAGGTAGGTAGAGGGATAGAGAGAGGAAGAAATACAATAGGTAGGCAGTTTGGGGGTTATACGGTGGTTGTGTGTACATGTTTGTGTGTGCAGGTGCAGATCTACACACAGATTGGTTGGCCATTTAACCAGACTGGGCCACCGCAACACGTGGCCAGGAATGGCTAGTATTATAATATAATCATTATATTGCCGTTTGAATTGTTAAAAACTACGAGAAGGCAACCATCGAATAGCAAACTACAAAAGCAGAATACACATGCTGAAAATATTCTTTAAATCCTTGCTAGGAGAGGGGGAGGAAAGACAAATATTTTCTGCAAATGAGAAGTTCCAGGTTTGGGGGGGGGGGCAGCTCAGATGAGAACCCTGAGAACCGCTTGCTTTTTTTTTTTTTAAGAGTTGTGATTTCCAACTCCTCTTTTCTTTATGATCGCAGGCAGTTCTTCTTTCCATGATTAATAAAAATGCCCCTTTCGGAATAGGGAACAATCAGAGAAAGCATTACCATTCCGAGCATCCATTCTGTTATCGCAGACAGTCAGAAACGCCTTGAAATGTCATGTTGAAAAAAAGGAATGGTAAATGGCGCCACGCACAAAAGTCTACTTGTCCAGCTCGCTTGATAGAATGGTAAGAAATGTAAATCCTGGAGCTTTTCAGCCTGTCTAACGGTGTCTGGAGATGATTTGATCTTCCTGGAGGCTCAAGTGCCTCCCAGAGATAAAAAATTGGGCGGATCAATTTAATAAATAATCATAACAAGCGCGAAGAACGGTCTGGTGTCCTTCAGAGGACGTGGATTACAGCTCCCATCAGGCACAGCCTATACAGCCAATATTCAAGCTTGATAACATCAGAAGATGGTGGGTGTCATGCCCCCAGATATAATTTGTATATATACTGTTGTTGTTCTCTGGCACCATCTAGTGGCTGGGGCCAAATGCCCATCTGTATTGTTTGGAAGAGTTAGAAGGGACCTTATAGGTCATCTAGTCCAAACCTCCACCCAAGCAGGAGACCCTACACCATTTCTGACAATTGGCAATACTATCTCTCAAGTGATTCCCATCTTCAAAAAAGGTAAAAAAAATAGATCCAGTAAGTTACAGACCCATCAGCCTGACCTCACTACTAGGAAAGATTCTGGAAAAGATAATCAAGAAACGAATTAGCGAACACCTAGAAGCCAACAATTTGTGTTGGCAGGAGAGCAGAGGTCGACCTCGAGAGCCCTCACCTGTGGGCTGCCTCAGGGGTCAGTCCTCTCGCCTCTCCTGTTCAACACATATATGAAGTCACTGGGCGAGATCATCCGTGGTTTTGGGGTAGAGTACTCTACGCTGATGATACGCAGCTGTATATATCTACCCCAAACCACCGCAACGATGCTGTAGCGGTGATGTGCCAGTGCCTGGAAGCCGTGCGGGCCTGGATGGGAAGTAACAGACTCAGACTCAACCCGTCCAAGACCGAGTGGCTGTGGTTCCCGGCATCCCGGTACAACCAGTTGACTGCATCACTGGCCATAGGGGACGAACACCTTACCCTTGTGGATGGGGCACGCAACTTGGGCGTCCTCCTGGATACCCGGCTGTCCATGGAAGATCAAGTGACAGCCGTGGCCAGGAGGGCATTCTACCAGGTTCGCCTGGTATGCCAGTTGCATCCCCTATTGGATCGGGATGCCCTCTGCACTGAGGAGCTGCGGGTGATGAAACGCCGCAAGAGATGCCTAGAGAGTAGATGGAGGTCTAGCCGCTCTGAATCTGACCGGACACAGGTAAGAGCCCATTTACGGACTTACATTGTGGCGCTGAGGGTGGCCAAACGTCATCATTGTGCCACTCTCATAGCATCCACAGAAAACCGCCCTGCCGCCCTGTTTAGGGTGACCCGTGCCCTCCTTCAACAGAGGGAACGGGAAGCCCCGCTACAGGGTAGAGCAGAGGAATTTGTGACTTTTCTGCAGGAGAAAACCACCCAGATACAGAGTGAGCTGGCCCCCATTCATGGCCCAGTGGGATGCCACGAGAGAGATCTTGTTTGGGAGGAGTTTGACCCCGTTATTCCGAGGATATGGACAGGCTACGTGGGCGACTGCGAGCCACCACATGTTTATTGGACCCGTGCCCCTCCTGGCTTGTACTGGCATCCTGGGAGGTGACACGAGGCTGGCTCCAAGAGGTTGTCAACGCATCCTTGAGTGAGGGTTCCTTGCCTGCTTCCCTAAAAGAGGCTATGGTGAGGCCCCTCCTTAAGAAGCCCTCTTTGGACCCAGCTCTTTTAACCAACTATCGTCCCGTCTCCAACCTTCCCTTTCTGGCGAAGGTTGTTGAGAGTGTGGTGGCACAACAGTTTCCCCGTCACCTGGAGGAAGTTGATTATCTAGATCCGCGCCAGTCCGGCTTTCGGCCCGGGCATAGCACCGAGACGGCATTGGTCGCGTTGGTGGATGATCTCTGGAGGGCCAGGGATGGGGGTTGTTCCTCCATCCTGGTCCTATTAGACCTCTCGGCGGCTTTCGATACCATCGACCATGGTATCCTATTGCATCGGCTGGGGGGGTTGGGGGTGGGAGGCACCGTTTTACGGTGGTTCTCCTCCTACCTCTCTGGCCGATCGCAATTTGTGTTGGCAGGAGAGCAGAGGTCGACCCCGAGACCCCTCACATGTGGGGTGCCTCAGGGGTCGGTCCTCTCGCCTCTCTTGTTTAATGCATACATGAAGCCGCTGGGTGAGATCATCCGTGGTTTTGGGGTAGAGTACCATCTATACGCTGACGACACCCAGCTGTATATTTCTACCCCAAACCACCCCAACGATGCCGTAGCGGTGATGTGCCAGTGCCTGGAAGCCGTGCGGATCTGGATGGGAAGTAACGGACTCAGGCTCAACCCGACCAAGACCGAGTGGCTGTGGTTTCCGGCTGCCCGATTCAACCAGCTTTCTCCAACGCTGGCCATAGGGGGCGAACATCTTGCCCCTGTGGATGGGGCGCGCAATTTGGGAGTCCTCCTGGATACCCGGCTGTCTATGGAAGAGCAAGTGACAGCCGTGGCCAGGAGGGCGTTTTACCAGGTTCGCCTGGTTCGCCAATTGCGCCCCCTATTGGATCGGGACGCCCTTCGCACAGTCACTCATGCCCTCGTGACATCCCGACTGGACTACTGTAACTCCCTCTACATGGGGCTCCCCTTGAGGTGCACCCGGAGGCTTCAGTTAGTTCAGAATGCAGCCGCGCGAGCAATTATGGGAACCACTAGGTTTACCCATGTAACACCGCTCTTGCGCGAGCTGCACTGGCTGCCTGTCGTCTTCCGGGTGCGCTTCAAGGTGTTGGTTATCATCTTTAAAGCGCTTCATGGCTCGGGACCTAGCTACCTGCGGGATCGGATACTGCCTCACACATCCTCACGGCCGATTCGCTCCCACAGAGAGGGACTTCTCCGGGTGCCGTCCACTAGACTTTGTCAGCGGGCGACGCCCAGGGGAAGGGCTCTCTCTGTGGCGGGCCCGGCCCTCTGGAATGACCTTCCCCCCGATATTAGAACGACCACGGACCTCCGCTCCTTCCGCCTGAAACTAAAGACACATCTTTTCCGCCTGGCCGGCCTAGGGTAGTCTCTCTCTCTATGGGTTTTTTTAATTGTTTATGTATATTGTGTGGGATTTTTAGTTAATGGGATTTTAGCACAGGAGTTTGTTTAATCTGTTTTAAATTGTATGTATTTTTGTATATTTATGGTTTTTATTCTCCCTGTGCACCGCCCCGAGTCCCTGTGGGGAGAGGGAGCGGTTAATAAATTCAGCTTATTTATTTATTTGTTGTTATTGTTATTGTTATTATTGTTATTGTTATTATTATTATTAAACAAAGTAATAGTCAAAAGCCAACATGGGTTTGTCAAAAGCAGATCATGCCAGATTAATCTTATTGCATTCTTTGACAAAGTGACCAAATTAGTGGACCAGAGGAATGCCATCGATATAGTTTATTTGGACTTCAGTAAGGCATTTGATAAGGTAGACCATAACCTACTACTAGAAAAAGTAGAAGAATGAAGGTTAGACAGCATCACTACCAGATGGATTCGTAACTGACTGACCAACCACATTCAACATGTAGTCCTCAATGGAACTGCATCTACATGGAGGGAAGTATGCAGTGGAGTCCCCCAAGGCTCTGTTTTATGCCAAGTACTCTTCAACATCTTCATCAATGACTTGGATGAGGGAATAAATGGGGAACTCATCAAATTTGCAGATGACACCAAGCTAGAAGGAATAGCCAACACTTCAGAAGATAGGCTTAAGATACAGAAGGATCTTGACAAATGTGAACATTGGGCACTATCTAATAAAATGAAATTCAATAGTGAAAAGAGTAAGGTTCTACATTTAGGCAAGAAAAACAAAATGCACAGGTACAATATAGGTGGTACCTTGCTCAATAGTAGTACGATTGCAGGAACTGGATATGTCTAGTTTAATAAAAAGAAGGACTAGGGGAGACATGATAGCAGTGTTCTAATATCTCAGGGGTTGCCACAAAGAAGAGGGAGTCAAACTATTCTCCAAGGCACTTGAGGGTAGAACAAGAAGCAATGGGTGGAAACAAATCAAGGAGAGAAGCAACTTAGAACTGAGGAGAAATTTCCTGACAGTTAGAACAATTAACCAGTGGAACAGCTTGCCTCCAGAAGTTGTGAATGCCCCAACACTGCAAGTCTTTAAGATGTTGGACAGCCATTTGTCTGATACAATAATGGGTTTCCTGTCTAGGCAGGGGGTTGACCTCCAAGAAGACCTCTGCAATTGTATTGTATTTTGATGAAGCTCCCACAACTTCCAAAGGTAACTTCTGTTCCATTGGTAGATTGTTCTCACTGTCAGAAAGTTTTTCCTTATTTCTACATTGAAAGATGACCTGGATTTTTGATGATGAAATATGACCTCATTCCCAAAACATGTGTATCCTGGGAAGCTAGACTCCATTTCCTTTAGCATTTAGAAGGAAACAGGAAGAATCCAGCATAATCTGTGGCATGTGTTCCTCTGAGGACAAAAATCGCTGATGAGATTTGGATCTATCTGTGTGCGTTAATTGTTATGCTCACCAGCAACTCAATGCTGCTGATTGTGTATTTGGGTTCTTATGTTATGCATTTCTATTTTTCCCAGTTTCACCCATTCTATTCTTTTAATAAAGCATCCAGATCTATGCAGAACTAAAATAATTTAGCCACCAAATACAATACAATACAATAGCAGAGTTGGAAGGGACCTTGTAGGTCTCCTAGTCCAACCCCCTGCGTGGGCAGGAACCTTATACCATTTCAGACAAATGGCTGTCTAACATCTTAGACAGCCTAACATCTAAATCATCATTGGGCTACCTAATGAGAAGGAAGGACTCACTGGAGAAGAGCCTAATGCTGGGAAAGATTGAGGGCAAAAGAAGAAGAAGGGGACGAGAGAGAAGGAGGTGGCTGGATGGAGTCACAGAAGTAGTCGGAGTGAACTTAAATGGACTCCAGAGGATGGTAGAGGACAGGAAGGCCTGGAGGAATGTTGTCTATGGGGTCGTGATGGGTCTGGCACGGCTTTGCAACTAACAACAACTAAAATCATATGATCTAAAATGCACTTTAAAAGTCTGGGCAAATAGAAAATTCTTCAGTGGTGCTGACATGATGATAATGTGGATAGCCAGAAAGTATTCAAATGGAAGTAGATAAATAGGTACCACTTCAGTGGGAAAATAACAGCATTCTGTGCATCTTGGCATATATCCATGACCACCAAAAAGATGCATCTTGGCATATATCCATGACCACCAAAAAGATCTTTGAACAATGCTTGTTCCCTTAGCCAAGAAACAGAGATTATACATTCAAAATCAAGTGAGGTACGAATACCATTCCACAAAGCCTTAGTAAGACCACACCTAGAGTTCTGCATCCAGTTTTGGTCACCACATTATATAAAAGATGTTGAGACTCTAGAAAGAGTGCAGAGAACAGCAACTAAGATGATACAATACAATACAATACAATAGCAGAGTTGGAAGGGATCTTGTAGGTCTTCTAGTCCAACCCCCTGCGTGGGCAGGAACCTTATACCATTTCAAACCATCTAACATCTTTTTAAAGACTTCCAGGGTTGGGGCATTCACAACCTCTGGAGGCAAGCTGTTCCAGAGGTTAATTGTTCTAACTGTCAGGAAATTTCTCCTTACTTCTAAGTTGCTTCTCTCCTTGATTAGTTTCCACCCATTGCTTCTTGTCCTGCCCCCAGGTGCCTTGGAGAATAGTTTGACTCCCTCTTCTTTGTGGCACCCTCTGAGATATCGGAACACTGCTATCATGTCTCCCCTGGTCCTTCTCTTCATCAAACTAGACATACCCAGTTCCTGCAACCGTTCTTCATATGTCTTAGTCTCCAGTCCTCTAATCATCTTGGTTGCTCTTCTCTGCACTCTTTCCAGAGTCTCCACGTCTTTTCTACATCGTGGCGACCAAAACTGTACGCAGTATTCCAAGTGTGGCCTTACCAAGGCACTATACAGTGGCATTAACACTTCACGTGATCTAGATTCTATCCCTCTGTTTATGCAGCCTAGAACTGTGTTGGCTTTTTTGGCAGCTGCTGCACACTGCTGGCTCATATTTAAATGGTTGTCCACTAGGAGTCCAAGATCCCTCTCACAGTTACTACTATTGAGCAAGGTACCACCTATACTGTACTTGTGCATTGCCTAAATGTAGAACCTTACTTTTTTCACAATTGAATTTCATTTTATTAGATAGTGCCCAATGTTGAAGTTTGTCTAGATCCTTCTGTATCTTAAGCCTATCTTCTGGAGTGTTGGCTATTCCTGCCAGCTTAGTGTCATCTGATGAGGGGCCTTGAGACCAAAACATATGAAGAACAGTTGCAGGAACTGAGCATGGCTAGTCCAGTGAACAGAAGGTCCAGGGGAGACATAATAGCAGTCTTCCAATATTTCAGGGGCTGCTACAGAGAGGAGTTGGTCAAGCTATTTTCCAAGGCACTTGAAGGCCAGACAAGGAAGAATGGGTGGAAACTAATCAAGGAGAGAAGCAACTTAGAACTAAGGAGAAATCAACCAATGGAACAGAAGTTGCCTTCAGAAGTTGTGGGAGCTTCATCACTGGAAGCTTTCAAGAAGAGACTGGACTGCCATTATTCAGAAATGGTGTAGGGTCTTCTGTTTGGGCTGGGGGGGTTGGACTAGATGATCTACAAGGTCCCTTCCAACTCTGTTAATCTGTATACCACCCTTAGAGTTACTCATGATCAGACAGGATAAATATTTCCCTTTTTATAATTTCCACACCTCTTCAGTTTGCAACAAGATCTTTGACGGGGAAGGTATGTTCCGAAAAATTGCCACGCTGGAAAGACTAATAGTTGGCCAATCTCTTTGTTAGGCTTTCTGCCAGCTTTGTAAAAACTGAAAGTCATTATTTTTTTCCCCCCAAGCACAAAACTCACAGAGTTCTTTTTTAACAAGAGTTATGATTGATGGATTCCAGAAGAAAATGATGGCTCATAGACACGAGTCATGATTAATTGTGTTAACACCTCTGTTGTGGTTGTATGGCGGCTTGGTGGTTGTTTATCTTAGCTGCCAGCTATGTATTTATCTAAAGTCAATATGTTGAGATGGGTGAAGGAATAAATGGCATAAAATAAAATAAAATAAACATATATTAATAATTGCATCGCAGATGAAATATATTCGCTGATTCTGTACATCTGTTAGCGGACCTTTCGCAGTGACAAATCATCTTTATAATGGAAAAGCTATATCATATTAAGGACCCAAGTTTTGGTGATAATGATTCCTAATGGCCTGGTTATTATTATTTTTTATTGCCGTAGATATTCTTCTATTATATAATGGGCGATCAGTTGCCCTTTTGGACGCAAGAAAATTGAGTGGAACAATTACTGGCTGCAATCTAGATCGTCATAAATAAATGCTAATCTAGGTTTCCATAAATAAACGTGTAAACCTAAACTGAATAACTAAGCCTGGTGATTTTATTTCAGATAGGCTGACACCCAGTTCAGTTCTTCTACTCTATACCAAGTGACCAAAAGGAACCGAATAACGTGAGCAGTTAAATTAAATTAAATTGTTTTGAATCAACAATAGGCTTTCTTATGTAATTAACCGATAACAGAATAAGAGAGTTGGAAGGGACCTGGGAGGTCTTCTAGTCCAACCCCCATGCTCAAGCAGGATATCTTATACCACTTCAGACAAATGGTTGTCCAACATCTTCTTAAAAACCTCCAGTGTTGAAGCACCCACAACTTCTGGAGGCAAGTTGTTCCACTGGTTAATTGTCCTCACTGATAGGAAATTTCTCCTTAGTTCTAGGTTGCTTCTCTCATTGATTAGTTTCCACCCATTGCTATTTTTATCCATCTACTTCATTGTAGTCTGTAGTCTTCCTTCCTACAAATCATTCTTGCTCTCAGCCAAGAACATGGCATAATCTCCATACAGAGGAACTGATATGTTACTTCCTTAGCAAATATATCTTTTATGATCCCAACAGTTGTCAACGCCTAACATTGCCATTGTGAGAGGGGTGTGGGAATCGTATTCCACGCATACTTTTGACTAAAGTCAGATCTCAGATTAATGCAGCAGGCTTGGGAGGGGTGCACCTCAATGGGGAAAGTGATTTATGACACAGACTGAGGGGAGGGGAGGAACAGGGGTAAAGTTCAGCTATAAATCAACCAAAGCTGAGATCTGACTGTGAAAAGGCCTTGCCTAATGGTGCTCCTAATAAATGACTAGCTTTCTTTTGAATCTTGGCTCGATACTCATGAATCAATTAGGTCATTTTTAGGAAACCTGACACATATGTTTTCATTATGAACATTATGAATAGGCGAACCAACTGCTGGAAGTTCTCAGCTTACAACTGTTCATTCAGTGAATAGAATAGAAGAACTGAGTTGGAAAGACCTTAGAGGTCTTCTAGTCCAACCCCTATTCAAGCAGGAAATCCTATAACTGCGATGGCCAATTGTCCATGCGCACGTGCCTCCCACTGGCCAGCTGGTTTTTGGATCTCTGACACACATGTGGGGAGGGGGGTGTAGCATATGTGGGAGATGTGCATGCATGTGTAAGGGGGGCAGGGCACACATGCCAGTGTCATACATCCATGTGGTGGGACATGCTGGGGAGGTTGTGTGCATGTCTCAGTGGTGGGTTTCAAAAATTTTTAGAACCTCTTCTGTAGATGTGGCCTTTGGGGGGAGTGGCTTGCCAGCCATATGACTGGGTGGGAGTGGCTTGCCAGCCATATGACTGAGTTGGAGGGGCTTCCTGGCCATCTGACTGAGTGGGAGTGGCCTGGCAGCTATGTGACCAGGTGGGCGTGGCCAACTTGTAAAATAGGGTGAAACTCACTTAACAACACTCTTGCTTAGCAACCAGAATGTTGGCTCAGGAACTCTGGCATTTGAAGCACACAAGTCTTGAAGCCATCAAGTTACAAGACCCCCGCACCCTCACCCTTTAGAAAAAAATACCCCAGGGTTGTTCAAACTTGACAGCTTGAAGACTTGTGGACTTCAACTCCCAGAATTCCTCCTCTCGCTCTTCCTCTTGATGATGGGCGGTCAGGCGGGGGGAGGGAGCTGGAACCGGTTCTAAACGGCACCGTAGATTTGTGGAACCTCTTCTAGAGAAGAGCTTAGAACTGGCAGGAACCCACTCCTAGCATGTACCATGCTAGAAAATGACTATCCAGTCTCTTTTTAAAGCCTACAGTGATGGAGCACCCACAAATTCTGAAGACAAGCTATTCCATTGTTTGATTTGTCTCAGCGCGCTCAGAAAGAGATGGGTAAAAGCGGTATTTGCTCTGCCCCAAGACAGTTTCTCACCACCACCCCACTTCCACGCTACCACTCGTGTCCTGGGCTTATTTTCAGGGTGGGGGCAATATTAGGCCCACCCCAAAACGATTAGGGTTGAGCTTATTATTGGGTTGGGTTGGGTTTTCAGAGGCATGTGGTAGAACTTGATGTGGTCTTGATTCTCTCCCCCTATTAATGCAGATAATAATAATAATAATAATAATAATAATAATAATAATAATAATAATAATAATAATAATAATAATAATAATAATTTATTAACTCGGAGGGACTCGAAGCGGTGCACAGGGGAATTTAAAATATACAGACATGTTTGTACATGTCTGCCAGCATAGAATTTAGAATTTATGATGTATGCACTCACTTCCATCTTGTAGTATATTGAAAAATGTATTACCAATGTTTTATCAAGAGGCCCTGGAGGGGCCAACGATTCCGTCCTGAAAGTTCTCAAAATTTCTTTGTATTTTACCTTACCTATATCCCTTACCCTATCCTCTTGAAAAAATGTAAAAACCAATAAAACCTTTTCAATTAAAAAAAAATATACAGACATAAATATACATAAATATAAATAAAATCGAGATTAAACAATTTATCCCTGCGCTAAAAACCCAGAATACTAAAAAAGCTAAACCCCTTTAAAAACTCGATTAAACAATAAACAGATGACTAACCAAGGCCGGCCAAGCAGAAAAAGTGCGTTTTTAATTTTTGACGGAAGGAGCGGAGGTCCGTAGTTGTTCTAATTTCGGGGGGCAGGTCATTCCAGAGGGCTGGGCCCGCCA
>CM077644.1:240927461-240984961 GCA_039707465.1 Rhabdophis nuchalis | reverse complement strand
GGGAATGGAGATTTTATAGTATCCTTCCCTGGAGTGGGGAGGGAATGGAGATTTTGCAGTATCCTTCCCCTTGAGTGGGAGGGAATGGAGATTTTACAGTATCCTTCCCTGGAGTGGGGAGGGAATGGGGATTTTGCAGTATCCTTCCCCTAGAGTGGGAGGGAATGGAGATTTTGCAGTATCCTTCTCCTTGAGTGGGGAGGGAATGGGGAATTTGCAGTATCCTTCCCCTGGAGTGGGAGGGAATGGAGATTTTGCAGTATCCTTCCCCTAGAGTGGGGAGGGAATGGAGATTTTGCAGTATCCTTCCCCTGGAGAGAGGAGGGAATGGAGATTTTAAAGTATCCTTCCCCTGGAGTGGGAGGGAATGGAAATTTTACAGTATCCTTCCCCTGGAGTGGGGAGGGAATGGAGATTTTGCAGTATCCTTCCCCTGGAGTGGGGAGGGAATCGAGATTTTACAGTATCCTACCCCTGGAGTGGGGAGGGAATGGAGATTTTGCAGTATCCTTCCCCTTGAGTGGGAGGGAATGGAGATTTTACAGTATCCTTCCCTGGAGTGGGGAGGGAATGGAGATTTTGCAGTATCCTTTCCCTGGAGTGGGAAGGAATGGAGATTTTGCAGTATACTTCCCCTGGAGTGGGAAGGAATGGGGATTTTACAGTATCCTTCACCTGGAGTGGGAAGGGAATGGGGATTTTGCAGTATCCTTCCCCTGGAATGGGAGGGAATGGAGATTTTACAGTATCCTTTCCTGGAGTGGGGAGGGAATGGAGATTTTGCAGTATCCTTCCCTGCCATGCCCACCAAGCAACACCATCCCGCACCCACAAAACCGGTAGTAAAAAAAATGGAATCCCACCACTGCCCTGAAGCCATTTTGGAGCATCTTCCGGGCTGCCACAGGAGGGCTGGCCAATGCTGTGGAACAGGAGGAGGGTGATAGAGATAGCTGGGAACTTGTAGCCAAAATAGAATTCTTTCTGCTGGGAACCAAGGACATTCTCACCAGGTGTTGGGGAGGCACGAACTAAAACCAACTGGAGTTTGGAACAGTGACTGGATTGGACCATATGATGGACATGTGGACTGGGGAAAACGTTTAATTTGGGTGTGGAAAACCGTAGGACTTTCAGAGTCGGCTTTTCGCCAGATGTGCCAATATGACATGCCTAATAAATATGGACTGTGAGGAGCACCTTGGCCTTAGAGTTTTGATTGCATTGGGTCTGTTACTTGGAACCCTGACCTAGATAGTCATGCACACTTATCCATGTCCTTTTCAACCAGGCTGGGAAGCATTACCTGGAGAGGGCTATGACAATTTGCCATGGCCAACTCACCACGAAACAACTTGCTGTGGCCAATTCGCCACAAGACAGTTTGTTGGGGAGGAGAGTTACACTGATGTCAAAGAAATGTTAGAATTGTTTAATTAAAGAAAGGATGCAAAAGAAAGGACAGAATGAAATGTGAGTGACGGAAATTAAAACATTTTTAAAAAAATGTATCTTAAACTAGCCAATAACCCGCCATTGCTCGGGTATTTATTTATAAGGGGAAAATATCCGGACCAAACATAATTTCTAATGTTAGATTTCTCCCCTTACCAGAAGGAGCCCCCTTGGGAAGTACTGTGAAGCCATTTCCATAGCAACTCCACTCCGCTGCACAGTAGAAGTCATTTTACAGCAGTACAGTAGAAACCACTTCAAGGCACAATAGGCTGTATCTTAACAGAACACCATCCCCAAGGGGTGTTAGGGGAGTCTTACCCCCACAGTGTTTGTTTCCAGAGGGTAAGTCATCTGTGTGCCAAGCTTGGTTGAAATTGCTGAAGGCATTCCAGAATTATGTTGGAACATACACACAGAGAGCCATTTTTTAGTATATAGATAGTTAAATTGAATTGTTAAATTGTCCTACAGTGAGTTGGCCATGGTGAGTTGGCCATAGCAGATTTGCTGTGATGAGTTTTGAAGAAAGATTTACCTGATAAATTTTGGATTCTCTAGGCAAAAAGAGAAGCTTTCAGGTAAAACTAGAAGATCTTAAATACACGAAGGGATGCCCCAAAAGACGTCTTTAAGCAAATACAAAAATACATGTGTGTGTGATACATAACGGTTCTGCCCCCATAGACGGACACACACACAAGCTTGGCTGCTTTCCACTATCTCCTTGATTGCGAGCCCTAACTCACATAACAAAGACAGACAGAGAATTGCAGACACAAACGACCAGAATTTCCAATGAGGAGTTGTCACTGTTGTTTCCTGCAAATGACTCCTCCCCAAAGCCTTCCTTATAAGCTCTCTTGGAAGGGGCCACTCATCAACCAGCTGGTGCTCATCAGGGCTTATGAGCTTGCCTCTTACGTAACTGTCACCTCCTTTTCTCAGCCTTGCGTAATCTAGCATCAGGGACAAACTGCCCCTGATCCTTCCCACTGCTCCATGACCCAGGCGCCTCCTGGTGGCCTACCAGACTCTCTGCTTCCTCAAGGTCTCCCTCCTCCTCCAGGGCAGACTCATAGGACTCCTCACTAGAAGAGTCCATCACCAGCTCATCCGGAGCCGGTTGGGCCACAACACATAACAATGTTGGCCAGTAACATGCACCTGGCACAAAGTATCAGTTCTCAAAATACGTATGAATTGTTTTAGGTGGTTTCCAGTAATATGAATATGAAACCTCAGATGCCCTTCTCGGAATCTCCCCAAAAGATTTTAGAGAACCTCAGATTTCGTATGTTCTTAGGACTAGAACAATAGCCCGATAATAACCATCTTCCGTCAAGACATCTTTGCAACATAGGGGACTTGCCAAGGGGACTTCCAAAAACCATTGGGATATTTTCAGCTGGGTCATAATGCTGGGTCTGCATTTCAGTTCCAACTTGTGATTTTTCAAAGGTGGTGCTTTTCCAAGCTTTTTCTAAGCAAGCGAGCAATTTCTATCAGGTTTACCTGATAGGCCAGTTGCGCCCCTTTCTAGATCGAGATGCCCTATGCACGGTCACTCAAGCCCTCGTTATTTCCCGCCTAGACTACTGCAACGCCCTCTACATGGGGCTCCCCTTGAGGTGCACCCGGAGGCTCCAGCTAGTGCAGAATGTGGCCACGCGGGGGATTCTGGGAGTTTCTCATTACTCCCACGTAACACCTCTCCTGCGCGAGCTGCACTGGCTGCCTGTGGTCTTCCAGGTGCGCTTCAAGGTGTTAGTTACCATCTTCAAAGCGCTCCATGGCACGGGTCCTGGTTACTTGAAAGACCGCCTCCCACATTCCTCCCTTCGACCTGTCCGCTCCCACAGAGTTGGCCTTCTCAGGGTACCGTCAGCCGGTCAATGCCGACTGGCGACTCCCAGGGGACGAGCCTTCTCTGTGGTGGGTCCGACACTCTGGAACAACCTTCCCCCCGATATCCGTACCATCACGGACCTACGACTCTTCCGTCGAATGTTAAAAGCACATTTCTTTCATCTAGCCGGCATGACATAAGACTAGGGAATATTTTAATTCGATATTTATTGGTTTTAATTATTTATTCAAATTTTAGCACAGATCTAATAATTTAATTGTTTTTTATATTTTGTATATTGTGGGGTTTTTATCTTTCTGTGCACCGCCCTGAGTCCCTTTTAGGTGAAATAGGGCAGTATATAAATCAAAAATAAATAAAAATAAATAAATAAATTTATGGTAAGCATGTGTTAGGCCCAAAATGGAATTTCAAGGCCTACACAAAACCATCAGATTTTAGCCCAAATAATCCAGGATTATCTCATGAGTTGTCCCATTCCATAGCCAGAGGAAGAGAAGTCACCAAATCAGTATCCAAAGGAGTCTTAAAAGACTGGGTGGGCTTCAAGACCCCTTTTTAATCCTCTCAAAGATCCCTTTCTTTCTTTGTTCTTCAACTTAAGTAAAAGTCAGAGCTGAACAGCTGCAAAAGACACTCTCCTACAGATCATACGCATAGGAAATAAAAAAGGTCTATTTTGGCATCATTTCTCAGCAGTAGCAGGTTGCAAATCTGAAAATACCAAATATAGACATAATGCTATTTTTTTTTCCATTGGAAGGGAAAGGTAGGTAGGTATGTGACAGATTCCTCTCAACTTGAAATGCTATTAAAACTTTCCAGGGGTGGATGAAATTTCTAGAGACAACAGGCTAAAATTAGAGCTATTCTTTTACAGAATAAAGGAAAGCACAAAATAAAATAAGGAAACTGGGCCATTTCTTAGGGAGGGAGGGAAGGAAGGAAGGAGTGGGAAGAGAAAGGAAGGAAAAAGGATGTGAAGGATGAAGGAAAGAAAAGAAAGAAGGAAGAAGAAAGGAAGGAAGAATGAAAGAATGAAGGAAAGAAAGAAGAAAAGGAAGGAAGGAAGGAAGGAAGGAAGGAAGGAAGGAAGGAAGGAAGGAAGCAGTGGGAAGAGAAAGGTGTTTTGACCTAGGCTTCCCCCAGATTCCTGGTCCCAACAAAACCTCTTTTATTAAACAAATGGGAATTCCTCCCATTCACATTCAGCAAAGTCCTGGCAAACAATCTTTCAAAGGTGAAGTTATGACCACAGACCTTATCTAGCTTGGAAAGCTGCTATGTACATATTTTCGAAAGGAGGCGCTGTGCAAGGAAAGTCTTGGCACAGAGTCTCTGAGATTCATGGACAGATCTTCACACTCCTGAAATGAATGAATGAACGAATGAACGCATTGTTTCCTGCAAAAGGCCCCTCACCTTTCGCTCCTCTTTTATTTCCTCTGGGAGGGGCCATTCACCTTTCACCTGTGACTTTACTCCCAAGTTGACCCTGATTTCTGAGCTTTTATTTTCTTCTGGCAACTCTGTGCATGCACACACTGGGAATGGGCTCCAGCTGTTGCTCTGCCTCACTGCTATCTATCTCCGAAGGCAGCTGAAAACTGCCAGACGGCCTTGGCCCCATCTCTGCCTCTGATGCAGAGCCCTCGTCTGATCCTTCCCCAGCCTCCAGGACTGGGCCATGTTCCTCCCCAGCCTCCTCACTGTCAGACTCTGCTGCCAGCTCCACTGGCCACTGGTGGGCCACAACAAAAAGAAAGAAAAAAAGGTGGGAAGAATGAAGGAAAGGAAAGGAAAGGAAAGAAGGAGGGAGGGAGGAGTGGGAACAGAAAGGAAGGAAAACTGTTGGAAGGACAAATGAAGGAAGGAAGGAAGGAAGGAAGGAAGGAAGGAAGGAAGGAAAGAGAAAGGAGGGTGGGAGGAGTGGTAATAGAAAGGAAGGAAAAGGGATGGGAAGGACAAAGAAAGGAAGGAAAGGAAGGAAGGAAGGAAAGAAGGAAAGAGAAAGAAGGGAGGGAGGGAGGAGTGGTAATAGAAAGGAAGGAAAAGGGATGGGAAGGACAAAGGAAGGAAGGAAAGGAAGGAAGGAAGGAAGGAAAGGAAGGAGGGAATGAAGGAAGGAAGGAAGGAGGAAGGAAAGAGAAAGGAGGGAGGGAGGCAAGAGTGGTAATAGAAAGGAAGGAAAAGGGATGGGAAGGACAAAGGAAGGAAGGAAAGGAAGGGAGGAAGGAAAGAGAAAGAAGGGAGGGAGGAAGGAAGGAAGGAAGGAAGGAAGGAAAAAGGAAGGAGGGAGGGAGGTAAAGGTGGGAAGCAAGAATGAAGTAAGGCAAAGTAATGACAAGTGGGTTGAAATAAGGACCTCTGTTATGTCTGCAAGGAAGGAAATTAATAAAGAAAAATTAATTATTTTCTGTAAAAGCTGCTCAGAATCTCAGGAATTCTGAAATCTTCAGATTCCATGACCATTCACTCTATTTTAAACTCAACGGATTGGCCGCCTACCTTCCTCCCTGCACTCTGCCCTTAGAAATGAGCAATAGACACACAAAAACGCCCCTCCCATTTCCCTACAATCCTAAACCCAGGACAGCACTTGAATAAATCCTACATCTGTGGTTCCCCCCCCCCTCCGTTTTTGGAAAGGCTCGCTTGAGCATCCACCCACTGTTCTACTAATAGGCTGCTGTTGCAACAATATGTTCTCATTAGCCTTTCTTTGCTTCCTGACAATCGGCGGGAAAGAAAATCCATCGCAGCCAGAATTTGCCAAGACAGGAAAGAGGAGGCAACAAAGACCATAATTAAGATGCAGGAGAAGAGGAAGATCGGAGGAAGTCAGCTGGGAGAGAAGAGGATCCGATCAGTTCTGCATCTCAGCACACCTTGTAGACCAAGGGCGTCCAACTCAAGGCCTGGGGGCCGCATCCGGCCCCATGGGGTATTTAGATCTGGCCTGCGGGGTCATCCTGGAAACAGCAAAGGATGGCCCATGGTGCTTCTGCCTGTGGCCCTCCAGAGCTCCGTTTTCACTGGCAGAGGGTTGGAAGCAGTGGTGGGATTCAGTCGGTTCGCACCTATTGTGGAGAATTGGTTGTTAACTTTCTAAGCAGTTCGGAGAACCAGTTGTTGGAAGGAATTTCCTCTTGCTTTTTTCCCATTTCAAAGGGCTAATCCTGTAAGGAAGGTAGGAAGGAAGGAAACATTCTGGTGTTGTTTCTAGCCTCATCTTTATTGCCCTGCTTACAGGAACTGCCTCTCTGGTTAACCCTTATGAAATTGCAACAGCTAAGGCATTTCTAGCCCATCGACGTGAGTGATGTTGAGTTGTCCATGCTCACCTAGTCACATGACCACCGGGCCCCGCCTACCCAGCTGGTCAATACGGTAGAGAACTGGTTGTTAAATTATTTGGATCCCACCACTGGTTGCAGGAGGCCATGACAGTCGAAAATGCAGGTCGGCAGCTCATTTTCGCTGGCAGAGCACTCGGGCCACCACAGGTACCCTGATATGAGTGACATCGAGCTGGCTACACCACTCTGACCACATCCACCCTGGCCGTGCCCCCCACCCCTCCCCCCAAGGAAATCGAGTTGGACACCTCTGTTTGTGTACAATCAACTGAATTTGTCCCCCAGTTCTCAGATAGGACTTGGAGAAACACTCAGAGGAATCTTCTACCCAATCTTCTAACTTTGTAGGTTGTCTGTGTTTTGAGTCCCAGCCTTGGTTAAGCCTTGCAAATCGCTCCATGGCTCGGGGCCTAGCTACTTGCGGGACCGTCTCCTGCCACATACCTCCCTGCGTCCGATACGCTCCCACAGAGAGGGCCTACTGAGGGTACCAACCGCCGGTCAATGCCGGCTAGCGGTGCCCAGGGGTAGGGCCTTCTCTGTGGCAGGGCCGGCCCTCTGGAACAACCTACCCCCCGAACTTTGCACTATCACGGACCTTCCCCTCTTTCGCCGCTCACTTAAAACATATATTTTTCAGCAAGCTGGTCTTGCGTAATAGTTTAGACTCTCATAATATAACATCTGCCAAATACGTATATGGATGTTAGATTTTAGGGGAATTTTAGCATAGGCTGGGTTGTAATTTTAATGCTCTTAAATTTTAGTACAGGTTAATTTAATTCGTTTTTAACTTTGGATATATTGTATGTTTTTATATGGTTTTTAATTTTTCCTGTGCACCGCCCTGAGTCCCTTCGGGGAGAGGGGACGGTTTATAAATCTAATAAATTATTATTATTATTATTGCTGGGTGATGTAATTTTCCCAGGTGCAATGTGGTGAGTTGCTGTTGCTAGATGGATCCTATTATGTCCTGGAGGCCCTGTCTTTTGTGTTGCAGATGAGCTGGCTCAGGCCTTAATGGCCCATTGACAAAGGGGGCTGAGTTTCTGCCTCCTTTTTAGGGGAAATATTCTGCCCTTTTAATATTTCTTCAAATATTTCATTTTTCTAGGAGAGGGGTGGATGCTGACTTCCTATACTTCCTCCCTCCCTCCCTTTCCTCCCTCCTTCCCTCCCTCCCTTCCCTCCCTCCCTCCTTCCCTCCCTCCCTTCCCTCCCTGCCTCCCTCCCTTCCTTCCACACTAAGTTTCATCCATGTTGCTCCTGAGTCCTTATCGGGATTAACTCCGTGGTCATTAAATTAATAAAAACTGCAAGTTGGACACGACAAAACATCTTGACAATTATTGCAGAATGGATTTTAATCTGATTTTATGATTCGTGTGGATTTCCACCGAGTGATCAAGCCATAATAATTCCTGCACCATGGAAATAAAATTAGCACGTCGATAAAATATTCCCATTATCCTCATTCAGTGCTAGAGATTTAAACAGGGAAGGAAGGCTACTTTAAAAAAAAAAAAAAAAAAAAAGAAAATTCCCAGCATGTTTAAACCCAGTAGATTATAATTATTGTTTTTTAACAGTAATGATGTATATCTTGTTGCTTGTTAGGAGATGCTTTTTTTAAAAAAAAGTGGGCAAATCAAGAGTAAACCAAAAAATGAATGTGATTTCCACGGAGCCTCTGGAATGTTATTTTCCAATAACCATTAACCACAATAAAGGGAAAAGGGCAATCTTTTGAAACAATGCAGAATGTGAGGAAACTGTGCCTGAACATGATCATTTTCTTTTTAGAAGAACATGCCTTAAAAGCCCCATTAAAATATAATTATAGCCCAGAATGCAATTTCATAAGATGCCACAAAAGCTCTGTTTGAAATCAATCCCTGCTTTGATGAGGATAATAACTGTGTTTCTAATATATTTTATGAGAAGTTCCTTCTGCTTTGCCTCGCTGGAGATGGTTAAAGATCTTCTCTCTCTCTCTCTCTCTCTCTCTCTCTCTCTCTCTCTCTCTCTCTCTCTCTCTCTCTCTCTCTCTCTCTCTCTCTCTCTCTCTCTCATTGATACTCGGAGGGGAAAAATTCTGCTCAGCTTAAGAGGGGATGGAAAAAAGTCAACCTCAGAACGATTGGTGGGTTCCCGATCCCGGTGCAACTGGTATGCACACATGCATGCATATATACCACCCGCAATGCTCCTCAACACTCCAGCTGCTCGGCTGGAGCATCGCACAGGCGCCGTACACTCTATGCAAATGCTTGGAAGCCCCCATCAGCTCAAATACAGGTAAGGAGGGTGGGCGGGCAGGTGAGCTCTCCAGAGCACCGTACCGGAATGGTACCTGGTGCTCCCAGAAGGCACCGGTATGCCCGTACTGGGGCGTACCAGTTGTATCCCACCACTGCTCAGAAACTTCACAGAAGATGGTCCTAAAAAAAGAACCACACCATACATCAGGTCCTCACAAAGGAAGAAGAGAAGAGAGGGGAGGAGAGGAGAATAAGTGGGAAGGAAAGGGGGGAGGTGAAGGGAATGGAGTTTACAGGAGGGAAGGGGGGAGGGAGTGGACAGGAGAGGAGGGAAGAAGAGGGGAAGGGAGGGAAGGAAAAGAGAGGAGATTAAACTGGAAGGGAGCAGAGTGGACAGGAGGTGAGGTGCAGTGAGGAGAGGAGCAGAGAACTACAGGAGAAGGGAGAGGAGACCTAGGGGAGAGAAGGGGAGAGGAGAGGCGAGACTAAACTGGAAGGGAGTGAAGTGGACAGGAGGTGAGGTGGGGTGAGGAGAGAAGTCCTAGGTGAGAGGAGACCTAAGGGAGAGAAGAGGAGAGGAGAGAATAAACTGGAAGGGAGTGAAGTGGACAGGAGGTGAGGTGGGGTGAGGAGAGAAGTCCTAGGCGAGAGGAGAGGAGACCTAAGGGAGAGAAGAGGAGAGGAGAGAATAAACTGGAAGGGAGTGAAGTGGGCAGGAGGTGAGGTGGGGTGAGGAGAGAAGTCCTAGGGGAGAGGAGTGGAGACCTAAGGGAGAGAAGAGGAGAGGAGAGAATAAACTGGAAGGGAGTGAAGTGGACAGGAGGTGAGGTGGGGTGAGGAGAGAAGTCCTAGGCGAGAGGAGAGGAGACCTAAGGGAGAGAAGAGGAGAGGAGAGAATAAACTGGAAGGGAGTGAAGTGGGCAGGAGGTGAGGTGGGGTGAGGAGAGAAGTCCTATGCGAGAGGAGAGGAGACCTAAGGGAGGTGCACCCGGAGACTTCAGCTGGTCCAGAATGCAGCCGCGGGAGCAATAATGGGAACCTCAAGGTTTACCCACGTAACACCGCTCTTGCGCGAGCTGCACTGGCTGCCTGTCGTCTTCCGGGTGCGCTTCAAGGTGCTAGTTGTCATCTTTAAAGCGCTCCATGGCTCGGGACCTAGCTATCTGCGGGATCGGATCCTGCCCCATACATCCTCACGGCCGATTCGCTCCCACAGAGAGGGACTTCTCTGGGTGCCATCCACTAGACTCTATCAGCGGGCGACGCCCAGGGGAAGGGCTTTCTCTGTGGCGGGCCCAGCCCTCTGGAACGATCTTCCCCCCGACATTAGAACAACCACGGACCTCCGCTCCTTCCGTCTAAAATTAAAAACACACCTTTTCTGCTTGGCCGGCCTAGGGTAGTCTCTTTTATCATGGGATTTTAGTAAATTTAAATTGGGAATTTTAGCGCAGGGATAATTGTTTAATTTGTCTTTTTAAGTATTTATGTATATTTATTGTATTTTTAACTTCCCTGTGCACCGCTCCGAGTCCCCCCGGGGAGAGGGAGCGGTCTATAAATTAAATTTATTATTATTATTATTATTATTATTATTAGAGGAGAGGAGAGGCGAGACTAAACTGGAAGGGAGTGAAGTGGACAGGAGGTGAGGTGGGGTGAGGAGAGAAGTCCTAGGCGAGAGGAGAGGAGACCTAAGGGAGAGAAGAGGAGAGGAGAGAATAAACTGGAAGGGAATGAAGTGGGCAGGAGGTGAGGTGGGGTGAGGAGAGAAGTCCTAAGGGAGAGGAGAGGAGACCTAAGGGAGAGAAGAGAAGAGGAGAGAATAAACTGGAAGGGAGTGAAGTGGACAGGAGGTGAGGTGGGGTGAGGAGAGAAGTCCTAGGCGAGAGGAGAGGAGACCTAAGGGAGAGAAGAGGAGAGGAGAGAATAAACTCGAAGGGAGTGAAGTGGACAGGAGGTGAGGTGGGGTGAGGAGAGAAGTCCTAGGCGAGAGGAGAGGAGACCTAAGGGAGAGAAGAGGAGAGGAGAGAATAAACTCGAAGGGAGTGAAGTGGACAGGAGGTTAGGTGGGGTGAGGAGAGGAGACCTAGGTGAGAGGTGAGAGGAAACCTAAGGGAGAGGAAACCTGTGGGAGAGAAGGGGAGAGGAGAGAATAAACTGGGAGGAAGTGGAATAAGTGGAGTGGACAGGAGGGGAGGGGAGGACAAGAGAGGGGAGGGGAGGGGAAGGGAGGAGAGTAAACTGGAAGGGAGTGGCGTAGAGTGGACAGGAAGAGAGAGGAGGGGAGGGATGGAAAGGAAATGAGGAGAGAGGAGAGTGGAAGTGAAGAGAGAGGATGAGGAGAAGGATCTTTGAACAGTCACTAAACAAGTGGCTGTAAGTTGAGGACTACCCATATTAAAACACCTCCAAACGCCTCTTATCTGTGGAAGAAATTTCATCAAACTCAGTGAGATCTAGGAAGGAAGAAAAGAGCAGACATGTCCAGCACTAAGAAAACTCTAAGTGGCTTTCTCCTACACAGACCTTCCTCGTCCCCTGAAACCAAGTGGAAAATCAACACCGGCTAGTATTTGTGTAGGTTGTTTTGCTGAGCTGTATATATTTCACACCCCATCTCATTATTCATATTTTCCCCCCGTTAGGCTTAAATGGAGCCGAAGCATCGGACAATATTTATACTGCAACAAGGCCTGGAAATTATCTCTGTTGTTTAATTAAACAACAGCGTCAAGGCAGGCAGTGGGTTTATGGTGACAGATAGCATGCTTCAGCTGTGCAATGAGCTGGAGGGGAGAGGAAGGACCAGCAATGTGATTCAGAAAGATGGCTTAATGAATCAACAGCTGCTTATGCCCAACTAGGCCCTACAATACACAGCTTAAAATCTGCTGCACTTTGGAGCGGTAGATTGGATGTCCTGATCAGTGGTGGGTTTCTGCAGGCTCGCACCTACTCGCGAGAGCCGGTTGGTGAAATTTAGAGAACCGGTGAGAGGGGGTCCCACTGGCGTACCTGGAAGTAAATCTGGCCCACCGCTGCCAGTGACCCAACGGGAAGGAAAGGAAAGGAAAGGAAAGGAAAGGAAGGAAGGAAGGAAGGAAGGAAGGAAGGAAGGAAGGAAGGAAGGAAGGAAGGAAGGAAGGAAGAATTTATCATCACAATTGAGTCCAAAATTTTGGTTGCTAAGCAAGAGCGTTGTTAAATGAGTTTCACCACATTTTAAAAGGTGGCCACTCCCATCCTGTCACATGACGGCCCACAAAATAGGCCACACCTACAGAGTAGGTTCTAAAAAATTTGAAACCCACCACTGGTCCTGATGTAAGACATAATGGGACGCGGTGGCTCAGTGGCTAAGACGCTGAGCTTGTCGATCTGAAAGGTCGGCAGTTTGGCAGTTTGAATCCCTAGCGCCACGTAATGGAGTGAGCTCCCATGACTTGTCCCAGGTTCTGCCAACCTAGCAGTTCGAAAGCATGTGAAAAATGCAAGTAGAAAAAAGAGGAACCACCTTTGGTGGGCAGGTAACAGTGTTCCGTGTGCCTTCAGTCTTTAGTCATGCCGGCCACATGACCATGGAGACGTCTTCGGACAGCGCTGGCTCTTTGGCTTAGAAATGGAGATGAGCACCGCCCCCTAGAGTCGGGAATGGCTAGCACATATGTGCGAGGGGAACCGTTACCTTTACCTTTACCTAAGACATGATGAAAAATTTGGGATCTACAAGCTCCAGAAAGGAAGTGAAAAAAATATATTTCTTTAGAAGAAAACTACAGTTGAGACATAGAACATGGGGGCACCTCAAGGAGGGCTTTCAAATTCAGAAAAGAGCTTGAAGGTCTTATCGTCCAACCCCCTACTCAAGCAGGAGACCCTATACAATTTCAGATAAATGGCTATCCAGTCTCTTCTTACAAAGCTCCAATGATAGATCAGCAGCCACAACCTCTGGAGGCAACTTCTGTTCCACTGGTCAATTGTCCTCCCTGTTAAGAAGTTTCTCCTTAATTCCAGATTGCTTCTCTCCTTGATGAGTTTCCATCCGTTGCTTGTTGTCTTGCCTTCTGGTGCTTTGGAAAATAACTTGACCTTTCCTCATTTTATTTATTTTATTTTTATTTTTCGAATTTATACCCCGCCCTTCTCCTTGTTAGGACCCAGGGCGGTGCACAGGCATTATTAAAAACCATTACAAAACAATACAAACTCTTAAAAACATATTCAATTAAACCCATGCTAAAACCCTTTAAAACCCTAAAAAAATAAAATTTATAAATAAATATAGTCAGAAACGGGGGGCTACGCTAGGCCGGCTTGTTGGAATAGGTACGTCTTAAGGCGTTGGTGGAAGAGGCGGAGGTCCGAGATAGTGTGAAGGTCGGGGGGTAGGTCATTCCAGAGGGCCGGGCCCGCCACAGAGAAGGCCCTTCCCCTGGGTGTCGCCAACCGGCATTGCCCGGCCGACGGCACCCTGAGAAGGCCCTCTCTGTGGGAGCGGATCGGACGAAGGGATGTATGGGGCAGGAGGCGGTCTCGCAGATAACTAGGCCCCGAGCCATGGAGCGATTTGAAGATGGTCATCAACACCTTGAAGCGCACTCGAAAGGCCACAGGCAGCCAGTGCAGCTCGCGCAGGAGAGGTGTTATGTGGGCATGCCTTGGGGCACCCATAATCACCCGCGCGGCCGCGTTCTGAAGCTGTAGCTTTCGAGTGCACCTCAAGGGGAGCCCCATGTAGAGAGTGTTACAGTAATCCAGCCGAGAAGTAACAAGCGCTTGAGTGACTGTGCGAAGGTCCCCCCGGTCCAGTAAGGGGCGCAACTGGCGTATCAGGAGAACCTGATTTTCATCTTTGTGGCAGCACCTCAATTACTGGAATTCTTCTATCATCTTCCCCTTACTCCTTCTTTTCTCTACACTAGCCATAACCAAAGGCTGTAACCATTCCTCATATGTTTTAGTCTCCAAGCCTTTAATTATCTTAGTTGGTGTTCTCTGCACTTTTTCCAAAGTCTCAACATCTTTCTTTTTTTTATAAAGAGGTGACCAAAACTGGATGCTGTATTCCAGGTGTGGCCTTACTAAGGAATTATAAATTGGCATTAACACTTCAATGTGATTTTGCTTCCATGAGGAGGTGGTAATCAGCCGGTTTGGACTAGTTCAAGCTAACCGGTAGTGGAGATCGCGGGTGGGCCTGTCCACCCACCCTGGCATTATGCTGCCCTATTTAGCCAGGTTTTTGAGGCCGGGCACATGCACAGAATATGTGCCGTGAGCCAAGCGCATGCATGGCAGGCCAGGGCTGGGCTGGTTCAGGTGGGCTGACGGAGGCAGGTCTTGAGACTGTTATTTGGGAAGAGTTTGATCCTGTGACTCCCGAGGACATGGATGGAATGCTGGGGCGACTGAATGCCACCACATGTTTATTGGACCCGCGTCCCTCCTGGTTGGTACTGGCTTCCCGGGAGGTGACACGAGGCTGGCTCCAGGGAATTGTTAACCCTTTTTGAGTGAGGGGTTTATGCCAACTGCCTTGAAAGAGGCAGTGGTAAGACCCCTCCTCAAGAAGCCCTCCATGGATCCGGCTATTTTGGCTAACTTCCGTCTGGTCTCCAACCTCCGCTTCCTGGCGAAGGTTGTTGAGAGTGTGGTGGCGAGACAATTCCCTCAGCACCTGGAGGAAACTGTCTATCTGGACTTGCGCCAGTCTGGCTTCCGGCCTGGGCACAGCACTGAGACGGCATTGGTCGCGTTGGTGGATGATCTCTGGAGGGCAAGGGATAGAGGTTGTTCCTCTATCCTGGTCCTGTTAGACCTTTTAGAGGCTTTTGATACCATCTACCATGGTATCCTATTGCACCGGCTGGAGAGGTTGGGGCTGGAAGGCACCATTTTGCGGTGGTTCTCCTCCTACCTCTCCGACCGGTCGCAATTTGTGTTGGCAGGAGGGCAGAGGTTGACGTCGAGGCACCTCACGTGTGGGGTGCTGCAGGGGTCGGTCCTCTCACCTCTCCTGTTCAACATTTATATGAAGCCGTTGGGTGAGATCATCCGTGGTTTTGGGGTAGATTTCCATCAGTATGCTGATGATACCCAGCTGTACATTTCTACCCCAAACCACCCCAACAATGCCGTTGAAGTGATGTCCCGGTGTCTGGAGGCCGTGTGAGTCTGGATGGGGAGAAACAGGCTTCGACTCAAACCATCCAAGACCGAGTGGCTGTGGCTTCCAGCGTCATGTTACAGCCAGATGATTCCATCACTGGCCATTGGGGGCAAATTACTGGCCCCCACAGAGAGGGCTCGCAACTTGGGTGTCCTCCTGGACTCTCAGCTGTCGATAGATGATCACGATCACATGACAGCCGTGGCCAGGGGGGCTTTTTATCAAGTTTGCTTGATTCGCCAGTTGCGTCCCTTTCTGGATCATGATGCTCTGCGCACGGTCACTCACGCCCTCGTCACTTCCCGCCTGGACTACTGCAATGCTCTCTACATGGGGTTGCCCTTGAGGTCCACCCAGAGGCTCCAGTTAGTACAGAATGCGGCCGCGCGGGGGATTCTGGGAGCCTCAAGGTGCTCCCACGTGACACCTCTCCTGCGCAAGCTGCACTGGCTGCCTGTGGCTTTCCGGGTGCGCTTCAAGGTGCTTGTAACCATCTTCAAAGTGCTCCATGGCACGGGGCCTGGTTACTTGCAAGACCGCCTCCTGCTACCAAATACCTCCCACCGACCAGTTCGCTCCCACAGATTAGGCCTCCTCAGGGTGCCGTTGGCCAAACAATGCCGCCTGGCGACCCCCAGGGGGAGAGCCTTCTCTGTGGAAGCCCCTGCCCTCTGGAACGACCTACCCCCTGACCTACGTATGACCACCGACCTGCGCCTCTTCCGTCGGGCTCTGAAAATGCACTTATTCCGTATGGCCGGCCTGGTTTAGTAGCTTTTAATTGGTTATTTTAAATTGGTTTTATTCAACTTGGATTTTAGAACGGGCCCTAATTAATTTAATATTTTTTTAAGTATGTTATTTATTGATGTTCTTATATGTTTTTATTGATGCCTGTTCACCGCCCTGAGTCCCGCAAGGGAGAAGGGTGGTATACAAATTTAATAAACCAAACCAAACCAAACGCAGTGTACTCGCGTGGGGTGAACCAGTGGTAGGAATAAGTGAAACCCACCGTTGATTCTATGCCTCGGTTTCTACAAGCCAGGATTGTTGACAGAGGTGCACTAATGGGGTGGAGACAACAGGTGTTATGATCTTCACCAAGGACAGTGGGGCATTCCAAAGGTGCTTTTTCAACAAAAGCAACTGAACTTTCTTGGTTTTGTTGAAAACATTTAGCTTGAAGTCATCTGGTTGATAGGATCTGAGGGTCCAACGACAATGACTGCAAATAACATAAATCCTTCCATTCCCCACCAGTCAGTTAGAACTGGAGAAGCTTTTAGGATGAGATGTTAAATGTTTTCAATCAATCAATTGCTGGTGATTGGAACAAAGTCACCCAGCTGGCTTTCATGCCTAAGGCGGGACTAGAACTCAATATCTCCTGGTGATTGGCCCTAAGTCACCCAGTCAGCTTTGAAGCCTAAGGCGGGATTAGAACTCACTGTCTCCTGGTGATAGGAACAAAGTCACCCAGCTGGCTTTCATGCCTAAGGCGGGACTAGAACTCAATGTCTCCTGGTGATTGGCCCTAAGTCACCCAGTCAGCTTTGAAGCCTAAGGCGGGACTAGAACTCACTGTCTCCTGGTGATTGGAACAAAGTCACCCAGCTGGCTTTCATGTCTAAGGTGGGACTAGAACTCATTGTCTCCTGGTGATTGGCCCAAAGTCACCCAGTCAGCTTTGAAGCCTAAGGTGGGATTAGAACTCACTGTCTCCTGGTGATTGGAACAAAGTCACCCAGCTGGCTTTCATGTCTAAGGCAGGACTAAAACTCACTGTCTCCTGGTGATTGGCCCTAAGTCACCCAGCCAGCTTTCATGCCTAAGGCAGGACTAGAATGTGCAGCGTCCTGGTGATTGGTTTTCATGCGTAAGGCGGGACTAGAACTCACAGTCTCCTGGTGATTGGCCCAAAGTCACCCCGCCGCCTTTCAAGCCAAAGGCGGCAGTAAAACTCCCAGCCTCCTGGATTTCTCACCTGGTACTTTAACCACCAGAACAACCCAGCTTTGCTTTCTTGGTTTGTTTTTTGCTGCTGTTGTGATGGACCCTCCTCCCTTTTCAAATGAGGAGAATCAAACTCAGGTCAGGCTACTACCACTTGTACAAAACCCTTCATCACCGAATCATTCAGCCGTAGCCATCCAACAGGATAAAGAGGTGTTTGTAATATTGTTTCCATTATTGATTTTCATTCTCTTGACATTAGCATTCGCAGCACAAATTCTTAAGCAGGCTGTGGAGCAAAACGGTCTCTGTTTGTCTCTGCTCCTTAGCTTATCGCTCCAGTAGATTGGTTTATTCAAACCGTCGGTGCTGTGCTCTGATTAGGCACGTTTTAAGAATTTGGGTGCCTTCTCAGGATATGCTTTCCACCGTGGTAGGCGTGCGCAAGTTAACATTGCAGGAAGGTGAAAATACAACTGATCTCATACATCGGGCGTGTCAAATTCAAGGCCCGCAGGGTGCTTAGATCTTGCCAACGGGGCCACCTGGAAACAACAAAGGACCAGCTCACAGTGCTTCCGTTTTCAGCTGCAGTGGCCTCGTGCAACTCTCTGCCAGCAAAAATAGAGCTTCGGTGGGTTGCACATGGCACTCCCAAGCTCCATTTTTTTGTTGGCAGAAGACTCCAGCCACCACAGGCATCCACGACACAAGTCATGTCAAGCTGGCCATGCCCACCCTGGCTACCCTAACCCTAACCCTAACCCTAACCCTAACCCTAACCCTAACTCTAACCCTGGCTACACTCACCTGGTCCCCTAAGCAGTGGTGGGATTCAGCCGGTTCAGGCTGGTTCGGATGAACTGGTTGTGAAATTGCTGGCTGGCCCTGCCCCTTCCTGCCCTGCCCCTTCCATGAGTCCCCACGTGCCTTGTTTTGGCTCCCAGGTAAGTGCAGGAAAGCCTACCAGGCCCAAAATGGGGCACGGTGTGTGTGTGTGGCATGCCTCCCTTCCTCCCCATGGCCTGTTTTTGCTCCCAGGGAGATGCAGGAGGCTGAGTGCTGCCTGTCACACACCCCTGGCCATGCCCATTAGGACAGAAAACCAGTTGTTAAATTATTTGAATCCCGCCACGGCCCCTGTGGTCAAACACAACCCTGATGCAGCCCTCAATGCAATCAAATTTGACACCCCTGTCATCCGGTCATTACTTGTGATTCCCTTGGAGGTTTATCTGTGTCCTCGGGGGTCACCTGAATAGTGCAAATGGGTGTGGAGGCTCCTATTGGCTGCAGGATGTTTTCTGCCCCATGTCTCTTCACTGTTGAGCCCCAGTGCAGGCTGTTGGTTGATGAGTCTGAATTGTTTGCATCTCAAACTGAAGTGCACGTAGTTCCTGCAATTTTTCTGGAAATGCATTCATACTCCTGCGCCATTCAACGAGCATCCATCCCAAAGTGCATAGCTTAAGTGTCTATGCAGATTCTCAGCCATCCAGGTCATGGTTGTCCCAAAGAGGCAACTGGGCTTTCTTGGGTTTTCTTCGAAGATGTTTTTTTTTGAAAACCAGAAAGTTCAGTTGCCTTTTGAAAAAGCATCTTTGGGACAAGCATGACCTGGATGGCTGAAAATCTGCATAGACAAACAGCACTCGCACTTAAACATATACCGCTTCCCAGTGCTTTTACAGCCCTCTCTAAGCAGTTCACAGAGTCGGCCTCTTGCCCCCCAACAATCTGGGTCCTCATTTGACCCACTTGGGAAGGATGGAAGGCTGAGTCAACCTTGAGCCTGGTGGGATTCGATCTGACAAATTGCAGTCAGCAGAAGTGGCCCTGCTGTACTGCACTCTAACCACTGTGTCACCAATGCTCCCCCATCTTAGCCATCTCTTATAAAGCTTTGGGGGAGAATCCCATAATCCCTTTAAGCCCACTGACTCCCCTAAGTCCTTGTCCTTCCCTTCTTCCACTTGCCTCAACTATGTCAAACCCAATCATTTTTCTAGTTCATCATCCTCTCACATTCATCTCTCCCAAACAAATGAGTTTCTGCTGGTTGATCATGTCCTTAAGGAAGCAGTCACCATGTTATTTGGTTGGAGATTGATTAGTTGGTTGGTTTGCAACCCACGATGCTCCTTGTTACCTTTTCTCAAATCCATCTTCAGTGTTCTGTCATCAACCTTCGATTTAGCAAGCATGCAGATTGACATTGTATGAGGCTAACTGAGAATAACTACGATGGAGTTGTAATAATTTTTCACTCAGTGTTGCCATTGGGGGAGGACAGTCTACTTTGCAAAAAGGCCAGAAGGTGGACTGCTGGTGCCCTGTCCAGAGGTGGTATTCAGTCGGTTTTGACTGGCGAACCAGTAGCAGAAATTGTAAGTAATTCGAAGAAGTGGCAAATACCACCTCTGGCTGGCCCCGCCCCCATCTATTTACTGTCTCCTGAGTCTCAGCTGATCGGCTCGGTCTTCTTTTGTTGCTCTGCACAGGAGAAAGGAGCTGGAAAGTAGATTAGTGGGCTGGGGAGGGAATGGAGAATTTGCAGTATCCTTCCCCAGGAGTGGTGATGGAATGGGGATTTTGCAGTATCCTTTCCCAGGAATGGGGAGGGAATGAAGATTTTTGCAGTATCATTCCGCCAAGAGTGAGGCGGGAATGGGGATATTGTAGTATCCTTTCCCTGCCATGCCCACCAAGCCACACCTACCAAGCCACGCTCACAGAACTGGTAATAAAAAAAATTGAATCCCACCACTGCCCCTGTTCCTATAAGAGTTCTCCCTCTTTAGTCCAGCAACTGGTAGCTATGAAAAGTTGGCAGAGAGGCAGCTGGATGAGGTGGGGTTGGTTTGGAAGTGAGAGAGAAGGTGATTCATGTTTGGGAAATCAAAACAGCCAGAAGCAGCCTAAGGCAAATAGAAGAGTTACAGAAGAATATAGAAAACTAGCTGTACCCGGCCATGCGTTGCTGTGGCCCAGTCTGGTTAAATTGACAACTATCTTTAAAGTGCTCCATGGCTCGGGGCCTAGTTATATGCGAGACCGCCTCCTGCCCCATACATCCCTTAGACCGATACGCTCCCACAGAGAGGGCCTCCTCAGGGTGCCGTCGGCCGGACAATGCCGACTGGCGACACCCAGGGGGAGAGCCTTCTCTGTGGCGGAGCCAGCCCTCTGGAATGACCTACCCCCTGAATTACGTACCATCACCGACCTCCGCCTCTTCCGCCAATGTCTTAAGACATATTTGTTTCAACAAGCCGGCCTAGCCTAACCTCCCGTGGGGACTGTTAGATAGTTTTAAATTGGGTTTTTTAAAATTTGGTTTTAGCGCAGGATAGGTTTATTTAATAGTTTTTTAAATTATATTTATTGTATTTTGTATGTTTTTAAATTTCCTGTGCGCCGCCCTGGGTCCCCTGTGGAGAAGGGCGGGATATAAATTTAAATAAATAAATAAATAAATAAATAAATTAAATGGCCAACCAATGTGTGTGTAAATATACACCTGCACACACAAACATGTACACACAACCACCGTATAACCCCCAACCTACCTACCTACTATATTTCTTCCGTTCTCCCTCTACCTACCTACCTACCTACCTACCTACCTACCTACCTACCTACCTACCTACCTACTGTATTTTCCCCTCTCTCTCTCTATCCCTCTACCTACCTACTGTATTTTCCCTCTCTCTCTCTTTATCCCTCTACCTACCTACCTACCTACCTACCTACCTACCTACCTACCTACCTACTGTATTTCTCCCCCCCCTCTCTCTATCCAGCTACCTACCTACCTACTGTATTTTCCCTCTCTCTCTCTTTATCCCTCTATCTACCTACCTACCTACATACATACATACATACTGTATTTTTCCCTCTCTCTCTCTTTATCCCTCTACCTACCTACCTACTGTATTTCTCCCTCTCATCTTATTTTCAGCCAATAGGTCTGCTTAGGCCACATGGGAGTGTGCTACGCCCTGCATCTTGTTTTCGGCCTAGTAGGTCTGCCTGGGCCACATGGGAGTATGCCATGTGTGAGGGAACTTTGGAGGCTTATTTGGTTGCTGAGGAAACGACTATTGGAAATGTGAGGGGGGTGTGCGTGACACATCATAAGAAGCAGCTGGGTGGGAGGAGCTACAGGGAGGTGAAAATCTGAGAAGTGAGTACCTTTTATGTTTGTGCTGCTTGCACATGACACAAGTGTGCTAGCCACATAAAAGGTACATATGATATCATCGGAAGTCCTTGGGAACATTGTGTGAAAATGTGGTGGTGATTGGTGTAGTAGTTTCTGAGATTAGCGGCTTTGCACAAACTATTTTACATTTTTATTTATATAGATAAAAGAATAGCCAATGCAATCCTAGGCCAAATTAACAGAGCAATAGAATCAAGTTGACATGAGGTGTTAACACCACTTTATAATGCCTTGGTAAATTCCCAATTGGAATATTGCATCCAGTTTTGGTTGCCACCCATGTTGAGACTCTGGAATGTGTGCAGAGAAGAGCAACAAAAATGATTTTTTTTTTTAAAAAATTATTTTATCAAATTTATACCCCGCCCTTCATCAACACCTTGAAGCGCACTCGAAAGGCCACAGGCAGCCAGTGCAGCTCGTGCAGGAGAGGTGTTATGTGGGGACTGGAGCTTAAAAAGGGGACTGGAGGGGACTGGAGGACTGGAGCTAAAAAGATATGAAGAACAGTTGCAGGAACTGGGTATGTCTAGTTTAATGAAAAGAAGGACTAGATAGCAGTGTTCCAATATCTAAGGGTCTGCCAGAAAGAAGGACAGGGGTTTCAACCTATTCTCCAAAGCACCTGAAGACATGGCAAGAAGTAAAGGAAGTAAAGTCAAGGAAAGAAGCAACCCAGAACTAAGGAGAAACTTTCTAATACATCAATTAACCAATGGAACAACTGTATTTAAGAAGATGTTGGTTAGCCATTTGTCTGAAGTGGTGGAGGGTTTCCTGCCTAGGCAGGGGGTTGGACTAGAAGACCTCCAAGGTCCTTTCCAACTCTGCTATTGTATTATTTATTTATTTATTTTATTTATTTATTTTATTTTTTATACCGCTGTACTCCTGAAGGACTCATGGCGGTGTACAGCCAAAAATTAAACAAAGGTCTATAAAAGTTAAAACAATTTAAAAACATATTAAATAATTTGGCCCATAATAACAAATTAAAACCCAACAAACCCAATTACGATTAATACAATTCGTATTTACACCAGCCCGGCTTGTTGAAAAAGAACCTCCCTGTTTGTGATGGTGTAATGACTCTAGACTCTGTTCAATTTTGGAGCTGACCGGTAGTCCGGTTCCCCCCACCATAGAGTCTCCTCTTAGTGTGGCATCCTTTTTCCTCTAACTTGTCCTAACCGAAAGCCCTAGCAATTGTGGAGCTGACCAGTGACAGGGGGCCACAGCAGAGGGATGAAAGAGCCACATGCGGCTCCAAAGCCATGGGTTCCTGACCCCTGCTCTAGGCTGATGGCTTGTTTAACTCCACCCCCATAACTCTGCCTGCTCGCAGTTTGTTTTAAATCCCATGAATATTCAGATCTGTGTAAAACACAACTGCCCCCTCCCCCGGGTGATTTCTGGCAACTCTCACTATTTATGACAATATATGTTGACCATTAAACAAATTGAACCTCATTACGGTTATGGCAGCCATATAAATGCAAATCAAGCACTGGATGGGTTTTTTTCTCCCCCTTTCCATTATCTACATAGTTTTTGTATTTACTTTTACAGCTCAACTGTTGAGGAGTTAATCCCCTTTGCACAGCAAATTGTACTGTGGGATATTATATTAAAATTAATTAAGTCCTTGAAATTCAATAGGTACCATTCACAGCTGAAGTGCTTAAGACACCGATAAAAAATAAAGAATGCACATGCAAATCAAGAAAACAAATTGCCAAACAGTTTTACAGAGTTGTAATAATAATAATAATAAAAAGGACCGACACTGCTTTAATTCTAAATCTTTCCCTTGTTGTAAAGGTTTGGCACTCACAACTTCCAGATCTTCCTTTTAGGCATATTCCATTTTCTCACTTCTTACACAATACTCCCAGTGACATTTTCCTTCTTCATGCACCGTGGAGATTTTGCAGTCAAAAATTCTTCCGGGAATATTCAGTGATTTAATGTAACCTGGATTATGCTGAAGTTTCTGCATAATCAGAAGGGATAGAATCGAGAACATGTGAAGTGTTAATACCACTTTATAAGGCCTTGGTACGGCCACACTTGGAATGCTGCATTCAGTTTTGGTCACCACACTATAAAAAGATGTGGAAACTCTATAAAGAATGAAGAGAAGAGCAACAAAAATGATTAGGGGACTGGAGGCTAAAACATATGTAGAACAGTTGCAGGAACTGGGTATGTCTAGTTTGATGAAGAGAAGGACCAGGGGAGACATGATAGCAGTCTTCCAATATCTCAGGGGCTACCACAAAGAAGAGGGAGTCAAGCTATTCTCCAAAGCATCCGAAGGCAGGACAAGAAGCAATGGCTGGAAACTAATCAAGGAGAGAAGCAACGTAGAACTGAGGAGAAATCCCTTCCCTTCCATATTTTCTCTTCTCTTCTCTTCTCTTCTCTTCTCTTCTCTTCTCTTCTCTTCTCTTCTCTTCTCTTCTCTTCTCTTCCCTTCCCTTCCCTTCCCTTCCCTTCCCATCCATTCCATTCCATTCCATTCCATATTTTCTCTTCTCTTCTCTTCTCTTCTCTTCTCTTCTCTTCTCTTCTCTCCTCTCTCCCCTTCCATCCCATTCCATTCCATTCCATATTTTCTCTTCTCTTCTCTTCTCTTCTCTTCTCTCCTCTCTCCCCTTCCATCCCATTCCATTCCATTCTATTGAGAAAATTATCTCACCTCCTGTGATGGATGCAGACTCTGCCTATAAATGGAGCTCAATCTGTAAATGAAACCCCTAAACTAGAATGCTTAACTTCCAGATGTATCTAAAGCAAAATCCTCCTCAATTTGCTTCTCAGGTTGATTTGGACTTAGACCAAAGGGATATTAATCATCAGGAAGACACCAGATTAGATCATCCACAACATATGAGCCAACAGTGTGCAGCGGCAGCCAAAAAAGCCAATGCCATCCTAGGCTGCATCCTAAGATAGAATCAAGATCACATGAAGTTCTAGTACTGCTTTACAAAACCTTAGTAAGACCACACTTGGAATACTGCATCCTGGGTTCTGGAAAGAGTGCAGAGCGGAGCAACAGGAATGATTAGGGGATGGGAGGCTAAAACGTATGAAGGAGTCATAAAACATTCGACTGGAGGTTAAAACTTACAAATACAGGAAATGGGTATGTCTATTCTATGAAAACAAGGACTAGGGGTGACGAGCAATTATGGGAACCGCTAGGTCTACCCATGTAACACCGCTCTTGCGCGAGCTGCACTGGCTGCCTGTCGTCTTCCGGGTGCGCTTCAAGGTGTTGATTATCATCTTTAAAGCGCTCCATGGCTCGGGACCTAGCTACCTGCGGGATCAGATCCTGCCTCATACATCCTCACGGCCGATTCGCTCCCACAGAGAGGGACTTCTCCGGGTGCCGTCCACTAGACTCTGTCAGCGGGCGACGCCCAGGGGAAGGGCTCTCTCTGTGGCGGGCCCAGCCCTCTGGAACGACCTTCCCCCCGACATTAGGTGGACCACGGACCTCCGCTCCTTCCGTCTTAAATTAAAAACTCATTTTTTTTGTCTGGCCGGCCTAGGATAGTCTCTCTGTCTTTGGGGTTTTATTGGGAAGTTTTATAATATAGTTTAGTTTTAATGGGGAATTTTAGCGCAGGTTTAGATTTAATTTATTTTTAATGAAATGTTTGTATGTATTTATTGTTTTTATTTTGCCTGTGCACCGCCCCGAGTCCCTGTGGGGAGAGGGTGTGGTTTAGAAATATTAAAATTATTATTATTATTATTATTATTATTATTATTATTATTATTATTATTATTATTATTATTATTATTATTATTATTATTATTATTATTATTATTATTATTATTATTATTATTATTATTATTATTATTATTATTATTATTATGATAGCAGTCTTCCAATATCTAAGGGGATTCCACAAAGAAGAGGAGGTCAAACTATTCCCTTTTTTTTGCTTCAATATTAAATATTTATTGCCTTGAAAGTGAACATACACAAAGTGATCAGAGGAGAGATAATTCATTTTTATTGCAAGATTTAGTGTATTTTCCCAAAAATAAGACAGGTGAAGACTACTATCATGTCCAATTTCATTGTAGACAAGTACAATGACAATAAAGATGTCATGATGATGATGATGATGATGATGATGATGATGATGATGATGATGATGATGTCCCCCCTAGTCCTTCTTTTCTCTAGATTGGCCATACCCAAATCCTGCAACCGTTCCTCTCACAAACGTTGGAACTCAGAAGGAGTGATGCTAAAAGACATCAACTCGGACAGATGAGTTTGAGTTTGAGTTTATTGGTTTTCTATACCGCCCTACTCCCGAAGGACTCAGGGCAGTGTACAGCCAGAATAAAAACAAATATATAAAAGTTAAAAAAAAGTTTTTAAAAGACATATTAAACTTTGGCCTAAAAGTGAAAAAAAAACCCCAACCAACACTGATTAAAATTAATAAAAAATTGAGTTTAAAAATCATGTTTTATGCCAGCCTGGCTTGGTGAAAAAGAAAAGTTTTGAGAGCACGGCGGAAGGTGCGTAAGTCAGAGATAGTTCTTAATTCCGGGGGCCATTCGTTCCAGAGGACAGGGGCTCCCACGGAGAAGGCTCTCCCCCTGGGTGTCACCAGTCGACATTGTCTAGCCGACGGCCCCATGTGGAGACCCTTTCTATGGGAGCGTACTGCCCAGTGGGAGGCTCTCGGTGGCAGAAGGCAATCTCGTAGGTACCCCGGTCCTAAGCCATGGAGCGCTTTAAAGATGGTAACCAACACCTTGAATCGCACCTGGAAAACCACCGGAAGCCAGTGCAGCTCGCGCAGGAGGGGTGTTACATGGGAGCGTAACAGGCACTGGGACATCACGTCAAGGGCACCATTGGGGTGGTCTGGGGACGAAATGTACAGCTGCGTATCATTAGCGTACTGATGGAACTTTACCCCAAAACCCCGGATGATCTCGCCCAGCGGCTTCACATAAATGTTGAACAGAAGGGGTGAGAGGACCGACCCCTGGGGTACTCCACAAGTGAGGCACCTTGAGGACGACCTCTGCTCCCCTGTCAACACAAACTGTGAACAGTCAGAGAGTAAGGAGGAGAACCACCGAAGTACAGTGCTCCCCACCCCTAACCCCTCCAACCGCCACAGCATGATACCATGGTCGATGGTATCCAAAGCCGCTGAGAGGTCTAATAGGACCGGGACAGAGGAACAGCCCCTGTCCCAAGCCCTCCAGAGATCATTGACCAATGCAACCAATGCCGTTTTTGTGCTGTACCCAGGCCTGAAACCTGACTGGTATGGATCAAGATAGATGATCATCACAATATTATTTTTAGAAATATACTAGCTGATAACCCGACATTGCCCAGGTATAAGGGGACATGTCCAGACCAAACATAATTTCTAATGTTGGATTTTTCCCCTTACCAGAGGGAGCCCCCTTGTGGTGTACTGTGAAGTTGTTACCATGGCAACTCCACAGTGCTGTTCAGTTGAAGCCGTTTTATGGCACTATATAGAAGCCATTTTAAGGCACAACAGACTGTACCTTAACAGAACACAAACCCCAAGGGGTATTAGGGGTTTCTTAACCCCACAATATTTGTTTCCAGAGAGTCATCTCTATACCAAGTTTGTTTGAAATTGCTCAAGGCATTCCAGAGTTATTCTGGAGCATACATGCACACCAGTAGTGGCATTCAAAAAAAATTACTACTGGTTCTGTGGGTATAGCTACGTGGGCTTGGTGAGCTTAACAGGGAAAGGCAGAGAATAGATGGGGGCGGGGCCAGTCAGAGGTGGTATTTGCTGGTTCTCTGAACTACTCAAAATTTCCGCTACTGGTTCTTCAGAACTGGTCAAAACCTGCTGAATGCCACCTCTGATACACACAAACACACACACACAGAGACAGAGAGAGATAGAGAGGGAGGGAGGGAGAGGGAGAGAGAGAGACAGACAGACAGAGAACATATTCTTTGACGTAATGAGCATTTTTACAAAATTTATTTATTTATTTAGATTGCAGACCGCACAGCTTTCAAACCTTACACTATTTCTATAACATTTGTTGCAATAATAGTCCAGAATGCCTAGAATTTCATCTCATTCCGTTGAAGAATAAGAACCTAGCAGTCGTTTGCGTTTTCAGCTCTACTGAAAATGAAACGAGAGAGCTTTATTTGTTTTCCAGTATTATTCCAGACACAGGCAGGGAATTGGGCTGTATTGTGTGTTGTTCTTTTTTTGAAGTGATGATGCTGGAGCCAGACTACAGAAGGCCCCCATTCTAATTAAAGAATCTTTGTTCTCATAAACCTTTGCAATAAATGATATATTTTCTGCTTCAGCAAAAAGTGGGACTCAGGCAAGATTAATTATCATTATTAATGTTGGAAAGACAAGCGGATTTATACTGTGCATCTTAGTAAAGATGCACATGGTGGGGGACCAGAAACTCATATTCAAGTATTTCACGCTTCTTGAAAAGCTCGTTACAACCAAAAGTCTTTCAAAAGATCTCTGAATTCAGAGATTAATTGAATTCAGAGATTAATTGAATTAATATGCCAAAGGACATCAATGGGCAGATAATAACTAATAGAATAACAAAACAACAGATTAACAGAGTTGGAAGGGACTTTGGGTGACTCTGGAGGTCTTCTAGTCCAACCCAGGCAGGCAACCCTACATCATTTCAGACAAATTTGGTTGCCACGATGTAGAAAAGACGTGGAGACTCTGGAAAGAGTTCAGAGAAGAGCAACCAAGATGATTAGGGGACTGGAGACTAAGACATATGAAGAACGGTTGCAGGAGCTGGGTATGTCTAGTTTGATGAAGAGAAGGACCAGGGGAGACATGATAGCAGTGTTCCGATATCTCAGAGGGTGCCACAAAGAAGAGGGAGTCAAACTATTCTCCAAGGCACCTGGGGGCAGGACAAGAAGCAATGGGTGGAAACTAATCAAGGAGAGAAGCAACTTAGAACTAAGGAGAAATTTCCTGACAGTTAGAACAATTAACCTCTGGAACAGCTTGCCTCCAGAAGTTGTGAATGCCCCAACCCTGGAAGTCTTTAAAAAGATGTTAGATAGCCATTTGTCTGAAATGGTATAAGGTTCCTGCCCACGCAGGGGGTTGGACTAGAAGACCTACAAGGTCCCTTCGAACTCTGCTATTGTATTATTGTATAAATGGTTGTCCAATGTCTTCATAGGAACCTGTTGGAGCACCCACAGCTTCTGGAGGCAATTGGTTCCACTGATTAATTGTTCTAACTGTCAAGAAATTTCTCCTTAGTTGTAAGTTGCTTTTCTCCTTGCTTAATTTCCATCCATTTCGTCTTGTCTTACCTTCACATGCTTTAGAGAATAGGTTGACCCAGTGGTGAGATTCTCCAGTTTGCACCACTTCGGGAGAACCAGCTGTTAACCTTCTGAGCAGTTTGGTGAACTGCTTGTTGAAAGAAATCATTAGGGCAGTTAAATTATTTGAATCCCACCACTGGGTTGACTGCCTCTTCTTCGAAGTAAGGTCGAAAAACCCAAAGATGCTTTTTCAGGAGGTAACTGGACTTTCTTGGTTGTTTTTTCTTTTGAAGATGTTTCACTTCTCATTCAAGAAGGTTCTTCACCTCTGACAGGATGGTGGGGAATGGAATGAGAAGCGAAATGTCTTCAAAAGAAAATAAAACAAGAAAGTCCAGTTGCCCCATGACTTGGATGACTGAGAATCTCTACAGACTTTAAGATGGAAGAAGGATACTGAAATACTACACAGTAGAGATGTCGACATTCAAGATACCTTCGAAGATATTCCTTACTTACATGGACCTCTAGTAGTAGATGAAGTTAGAACAACACTCCAGTCATTCCAAGGTGGAAAGCCATAGGACCATATGGAATATCCATTGAAATATGGCAAAGCTCAGAAGAAAACTCAATTCAGGTTCTAACCAAGGTATGCCAACAAATCTAGAGAATGGCACAATGGCCAAGAGATGAGAAGAGATCAATCTACTGTCAAGGTTCCGACAGATGCCCTAATTAATTCATGAATCTCAAGCCAAGTTTCAAAATAAAACCAGTTATTTCTTAGGAGCAGCATGTCGGCAGCTACCCGAGTGAGGTCAAATCTGTGGTAAGTAGTTTATAGTTCAACATATGATTCAACTTTGACCTTGTTTCCCTGCTCTCCTCAGTCTGTGTCATAAATCACATTCTCCAACAAGGCACTCCCGCAGGCTGTAGAAGTCCATGCCTCACAAGCAGGCTTTGGTAATATGAGATCCGATCCTGGAAGACGGTATGTGTGGAATGTGCCCATGGCAACTTGAGAGCAGACTAGAAATGCTTTTGTGAGTTGACATCTACCCAAAAGGGAAGAGGCAGGGGGTTAGTCTAGAAGACCTCCAGGGTCCCTTTCAACTCTTTTATTCTATTATTAATTTGCCCTATGCCGGTAATGGCTAATCTTTTCGGCATCAAGTGCCCAAACCGGAATGCGCATGCCAGTAGTGGGTTCCGAATCCTGTCGCAACTGGTATGCTGTGACGGACCGGATATCCACATTGAGCACACGCACTGTGCAGTGACACTCAGCTGCTCAGCAGAGATCATGCGGGTGTCGCACACTGTGTGTATGTGTGCAATTGGCCCGTTTGCATCAAAAAGCGGTAAGAAACGTGAGCGGATGGGTGAACCAAACAAACCACCATTCTGGTACTGGGCTGTATCACCTGGAAACCACCACTGGTGCGTGCATGCACCCAAAGACCAGCTGGCCGGCGCACACATACTTGTTTTTTGGCTATTTTGGGGGGCATTTTCAGGCTGTTTTTCAGGCCATTTTCAGGCCGTATTCTGGCCCCCAAAAATGACCTGAAAATGGCACAAAAACAACACCAAAAACGGCACAAAAATGGCACAAAAACGGCTTGAGTTTTGCCAGGTTTTGGGCTGTTTTCCGTGCTCCACCCATGAAGACAAGCTGGCCGGAAACCAGAAGAGCAGTTGGTGAATGGCGCACGTGCCCTCAGAGAGCGGTCTATGTACCACCTCTGGCACGCGTGCCATAGGTTCGCCATCAGGGCTCTATGCTGATGACACTACCCTGATAGCTAAACATGCAAAAGATGTGCTGGCTATATTGCAAGTCAAATAACACAATGAAAAACAAAATGAAAAAGAAGAACCTTCTTTTCATTGATTGGCAAACAGAGTCTAGAGGTCTGCTTCTCCTGCATCCAATTGGTGTAGAGGGTAACAAAGCCCTAGGACAGGACCAGGATGACCCAGGATGCAGCCCACCTTAACTGAGGTTCCCTGGGTGATGTTGGAGCAGCCATTCTCTGAGCCGTATTTACTTCACAGGGCAGTTGCCATGAGAACAGAGTAAGGAGTAATCTCCATCAGGGCCAACGTGGATTCCCAGAGGAGAGAGAGAAATCAAATGTAATAAATTAATGCATGTGCATTCTTACAATTGTGTCTCCAGGTGCGATGGGTGGCACACAAAACTAACAAACCAACAAGTAACATCTCTGCTACATCTCCTTTAATTAATGCAGAGAGCTTCCTCCTCCTCCTCTTTCTCACCCTTCTTCTCCATTCTTCTTTCCTTCTTCTTCTCCTTCTTCCTTCTCCATTCTCCTTTCCTTCTCCTTTTTCTCCTTCCTTCTTCTCTATTCTCCTTTCCTTCTCCTTTTTCTCCTTCTTCCTTCTTCTCTATTCTCCTTTTCTTTTTCTTTTCCTTTTTCTCCTTCTCCTGTCTTCTCCATTCTCCTTTCCTTCTCCTTTTTCTCCTTCTTCTTCCTTCTCTATTCTTTCTTTCTCCTTTTTCTCCTTCTCCCTCCTTCTCTATTCTCCTTTCCTTCTCCTTTTTCTCCTTCTTCTTCCTTCTCTATTCTTCTTTCCTTCTCCTTTTTCTCCTTCTTCCTCCTTCTCTATTCTCCTTTCCTTCTCCTTTTTCTCCTTCTTCCTTCTTCTCCATTCTCCTTTCCTTCTCCTTTTTCTCCTTCTCCCTTCTTCTCTATTCTCCTTTCCTTCTCCTTTTTCTCCTTCTCCTGTCTCCTTTTCTATTCTCCTTTCCTCCTCCTTCTCTTTCTCCCTTCTCCTTCTCTTCTTCTTCCTCCTCCCCTACTCCTTCTCCTTCCCCCTCCCCCTCCTCCTCATCTTCTCTCTTCTTCTCCTCCCTTCTTTTTCCCCTTCTCCTCTTCCTCCTTCTTTTTTCCTTTCTTCTTCTCCATTCTCCTTCTCCTCCTCCTCCATTCTTCTTCCCCAATCTCCTTCCCTTCTTCTCCTCCTCTTCCTCCCTTCTTCTTCTCCCTTCTCCTTTCCACCTTCTCTCTTTTCCTTCCACCTTCCCCTTCTCCTTTTCCTTTTCCTCCTCTGCTTCCTCCTCCTCCTTATTCTTCTCCCTACTCCCAACTCCTAGTCCTGGTCCTTTTCTTTCTCCTCCTCCTCCTTCTTCTCATTGTCTCCTTCTTCCTCCTCATCTTCTTTATTCTTCACTGGGTCCAGCAAATCTTGGTCAGATAAAAAGCAAAGAAAGAAATATTCATAAATAATCCCAAGCATGATCTTAGCAATAGGAGGTGTTTCATTTGTTTTTTTTAAAGATTATACCATAGATGCTCTTCATCCTGGAGATGATCTCTGTAGGGTGGCCAAGATTTAAAACTTACTTTTAAAAGAGGGAAAAATAAATAAAAACGTATTTATTTTTAAATATTTTGGCTTGATTACCTGAAAGAAAGAAAAAGAAATGTGTGGAAGAGCATAGGAGAGGGAAAATAAAATATGTGTAAATAAACAGAGAATCGACAATTATCGTAAAATTTAAAATTCCTTATTTCATTGATTCAATAATTAATTGAATATGAAACCACACTCCTTAAATCAACTTGAGAAGCGATTGTCAATCACTACTAAACTCTAAATATTAATATTTACATTGATGTCTCTATTTATCATTATCTAAAATAATTTCACATGATCGTATAAAAAAAATACTAAAAATAAGTAAAATGTTAAGTTTTAGATTCCCTCCTACTGTACCCAGCTGGAGATTACATCAAATTATTTATAAACATTAAATTTGCTTCTGGTTACTAACTGTACATCAAATGCTTCCTCCTTAAAGACATGCTCTAAGTATTTGAGTTCATCTTATTGTGTGACATGTAAGACATAAGGAAGGCAATCTTGTTAAATTTAGTCAAACTTCTGTTCTGAATTTATATTGTTTATTGTTTACATTGTTAATATTCCAAGTTTGCTTTCTCAGTTTGAAACTGATGGGGGGGAAATGTCTCTTTTCCAATTGTGGGGCAAAATTGTCCTCGCCGTCATCAGCATATATCTTAATAAATTGTGATAAGACTTGATATGACTGGATGGAACATAAAATGGATATAAGAACATAAGAACAGCCTTGCTGGAACAGGCCACAGCCCATCCAGTCCATCATTCTGTCTCACACAGTGGCTCCCCATTTGCTTCAGGGTCTTCCCAAGGAGATGTCTTCACCTGCTTGTGATTCCCTGCAAATGGCATTGAGAGATATCCTGCCCATCTCTCCATCCCGGAGGGTGTCCTTAGGCATCTATAATGATAGCCATTGACACCCTTGTTCTCCATGAACTCATCTAAAGATGATCTATTTATCATCTATCTCTATCTTCTATCTATCTATAATCTAATTATCATTATAACCTACTATTAGATAAAGTAGAAAATTGTGGGTTAGACAGCACCACCAGCAAATGGATTCGCAACTGGCTGACCAACCGCACTCAACGTGTAGTCCTCAATGGAACTGCATCTACATGGAAGGAAGTATCTATCTCTATCTTCTATCTATCTATAATCTAATTATCATCTATCTATCATCTCTCTCTCTCTCTCTCTCTCTTCTCTCTACTAATTATCATCTATCTATCTATCTATCTATCTATCTATCTATCTATCTATCTATCTATCTATCTATCTATCTATCTATCTATCTATCTATCTATCTATCTTTCTATCAGAACATAAGAACAGCCTTGCTGGAACGGGCCACAGCCCATCCAGTCCAGCATTCTGTCTCCCACAGTGGCTCCCCATTTGCTTCAGGGTTTTCCCAAGCAGATGTCTTCACCTGCTTGTGATTCCCTGCAAATGGCATTGAGAGATATCCTGCCTATCTCTCCATCCCGGAGGGTGTCCTTAGGCATCCATCATGATAGCCATTGATACCCTTGTTCTCCATGAACTCCTCTCATCCTTTCTTAAAGATGTCGAGGCTGACAGCTGTCACCACTTCTTCTGGCAGGGAGTTCCATAGACCAGGGATCCTCTGGGTGAAAAAGTACTTCCTCTTATTTGTTTGAGCTCTAGCTTCCAAAAGTTTCATGGAGTGCCCCCTAGTTCTAGTGTTGTGCGATAGGGAAAACAGTTTTTCCTTTTCTACTTTGTCCACACCGTACATGATTTTATAGACTTCGATCAGGTCACCTCTCAGGCGCCGTCGTTCTAGAGTGAAGAGGCCCAGCCGTTGCAGCCTCAGATGGTAAGGAAGGTGTTCCAGCCCCCTAATCATTCTGGTTGCCCTCCTCTTGCCCAAATCACCGCATGCGCGAAGAGATGGCGGTCTGCCTCTGAGCCCCGCGCGGGCCGCGGGGGCTTTTTGGTTAATAGGGATGCCGCCCGACCCTCCTTACCAGCTTTGAGGGTCGGGCCCAGTAAGTGACCACCCTGGCTTACCATCGAGGCCATGGACGGCCTCCCAGGGTGAGTTGACGGCCAAGAACGGGGGTTTTGCGGACCGGAAGGCGCCGGTCAGCTGGAGACGCCGGGCGTCAGGCCGATGGCGGGCCGATGCCGGGCTTGTAGAGCCCGCCGGGGGGAGAAAGCGGGGGAGGAAGCGGAGTGCTGGAGACCGGGCAGAAGGTCTGCTGGACGTTGGAGAGGCGGAAACCGGGCAGGAGGCTGGGCAGGAGGCTTGCCAGAAGGTCTGCCGAGGCGTGCCGAATGCCGAAGGCCGAAGGACGTGAGAGGCCGGGTTGCCAGAGGCCGGGACGCCAGGCTGGACAGAAGGCAAGCTGGGACTGCCGAGTGCGGAGGGCCATGGGGGGGCCAGGACGCGGAAGGCCGGGATGCCAGTCTTGGAGGGACACCTGGCGAGGACGATCTAGGCCCGATAACAACAGGGCCGTAGCCAAGATGACCCAATCTGGACTCCTTTATTTGGCCGACTCCATTAGAGTACCGGTGAGTGGGAAAATCGGAGGTCTAGCAGCCGGGAGCCGGGAGCCGGGAGGCCGCATAACAGCTGGGCCGAGGCCTAAGAAGATCCAGGCTGAGGCCCTGTTCCCTACTGACTCTGTTTAAACCAACTTAAACCAGGACCCACAAGGGGGGCCGGGAGATCCTGCAAGGGGCCCAACCATTTACCATCTTTGGCTGAGGCCTGAGGCTCTGGAAGAGTGGGACTGGACTGGACTTGCTAAGGCCACGCCTGTGATAGTGCACTTATGTGATCATGTGCACTTTATACGATTATTTATGGACCATCATACCCAGGATTTTAACTTCCCTACACCGTATTATTGACTTACTGGAATTAATTAATTTTAACATCTTTTAATATTTATTGAATATATATTTTAACATCTTATTTAATATTTAATATTTATTCTGACCATCTAAGCATCTCTGTACCCAATTGATTCCCTGCTGTTGATGTGACCCGTAATATATTCAAGGGCAGACCTAATCCTACTGCGGGAGTCCCCCCTCTCGCAGGTATGGCCCGCTGTGTTATCAAGGGCACACTTTGATGAGGGACTAATAAGTCAGGTGAAGTGGCGAAAGCGCAGGTGTAGGGGTTTTTTAGTTAAAAAATTGTTGTTTATTTTAGGGGGTACCAGGGAGGGGGGAGGGTTTAGACAGGTTGAGACTAGCCAGAAGGGAACGGGCCAAGCCAGCAGACGACGGAGGGAGGCGGATGGTTCCGTTAAGAGGGGGGAAACACAAGTCATTCCGGTGGAGGGCTTCCCCATCCAGAGGGTCGTGGGGAGGGGCGGGTCCGAGGGGAGACAAGTTCCTTCCTCCCGGTTGGAGGCACGTAGCCGTTGGTTACAAACGGTCAGGTGCCACAACCCCCGCAGGCTAGGTGGCCAGGGAATTCAGAGCCAGGGTCTGCGGCTGATGTTTTGCAACGCCAGGTCCGTTGTCAACAAAGCCCCCCTCATTAGTGACCTTGTGTCAGAGGGGGAGCCGGACCTGGTAGGAATTGCGGAGACCTGGTTGGGCCACGAGGGAGGACATCCCCTCGTTGAAATGTGCCCACCAGGCTACCGCGCATTTCATCAGCCGCGGGCCCTAGGCAGGGGTGGTGGGGTAGCGGTCATTATTAAGGAAGGCCTTGAGCCGAGAGAGACCATTGTGCCCCAGACTTCCGGCTGTGAGTCCCTCTGCGTGAAGTGGGGCCTAGGGAGGCAGTTGGGCTTGCTGGTTGTATACCTGGCTCCCCGCTATGTAGCAGCAGCCCTGCCCGAGCTCCTGGAGGTGATCGCTACGGTGGCAGTGGAGACCCCCAGACTTATAGTCATGGGGGACTTTAACCTGCCATCGTTGGGCGAATCATCCGTGGTAGCTCGGGAGTTCATGGCTTCCATGACGGCCATGGACCTGACCCAAGTAATTCAGGGCCCCACCCACGAGGGTGGACATACGCCGGACCTCATCTTTGTCTCGGTCCAATGGAAAAGTGATCTGGGTACAGGGGATATAGTCATCACACCCTTGTCATGGTCAGACCACTCACTTCTCCGGCTCGACTTTCCGACCGCTGCTCCCCTCCGCGGGGAGGCGGAACCAGAGTCACCAATCTGGTACCGCCCCAGGCGCTTGATGGACCCGGATGGGTTCCAGACAGCGCTTGGGCCATTTCCTGTATCCCTGACCCGCGCCCCGATGGAGGACCTCACGGCCGCATGGAATAGTGCGGCCGTGGGAGCCTTAGATCGGGTCGCGCCCTTGCGGCCTCTCTCGCGGCGGCGAACCACCCTGGCTCCTTGGTTCACTGAGGAGCTGCGGGTGATGAAACGCCGCAAGAGATGCCTAGAGAGAAGATGGAGGGCTAGCCGCTCTGAATCTGACCGGACACAGGTAAGAGCCCATTTACGGACTTACATTGTGGCGCTGAGGGTGGCCAAACGTCATCATTGTGCCACTCTCATAGCATCCGCAGAAAACCGCCCTGCCGCCCTGTTTAGGGTGACCCGCGCCCTCCTTCAACAGAGGGAACGGGAAGCCCCACTACAGGGTAGAGCAGAGGAATTTGTGATTTTTCTGCAGGAGAAAACCGCCCAGATACAGAGTGAGCTAACCCCCATTCATGGCCCAGTGGGATGCCACGAGAGAGATCTTGTTTGGGAGGAGTTTGACTCCATTACTTCCGAGGATATGGACAGGCTACGTGGGCGACTGCGAGCCACCACATGTTTATTGGACCCGTGCCCCTCCTGGCTTGTACTGGCATCCTGGGAGGTGACACGAGGCTGGCTCCAAGAGGTTGTCAACGCATCCTTGAGTGAGGGTTCCTTGCCTGCCTCCCTAAAAGAGGCCATGGTGAGGCCCCTCCTCAAGAAGCCCTCTTTGGACCCAGCTCTTTTGAACAACTACCGTCCAGTCTCCAACCTTCCCTTCTTGGCGAAGGTTGTTGAGAGTGTGGTGGCACAACAGTTTCCCCGTCACCTGGAGGAAGTTGACTATCTAGATCCGCGCCAGTCCGGCTTTCGGCCCGGGCATAGCACCGAGACGGCATTGGTCGCGTTGGTAGATGATCTCTGGAGGGCCAGAGATGGGGGATGTTCCTCCATCCTGGTCCTATTAGACCTCTCGGCGGCTTTCGATACCATCGACCATGGTATCCTATTGCATCGGCTGGGGGGGTTGGGGGTGGGAGGCACTGTTTTACGGTGGTTCTCCTCCTACCTCTCTGGCCGATCGCAATTTGTGCGGGCAGGAGAGCAGAGGTCGACCCCGAGACCCCTCACATGCGGGGTGCCTCAGGGGTCGGTCCTCTCGCCTCTCCTGTTTAACGCATACATGAAGCCGCTGGGTGAGATCATCCGTGGTTTTGGGGTAGAGTACCACCTGTACGCTGATGACACCCAGCTGTACATATCTACCCCAAACCACCCCAACGATGCCGTAGCGGTGATGTGCCAGTGCCTGGAAGCCGTGCGGATCTGGATGGGAAGTAACGGACTTAGGCTCAACCCGACCAAGACCGAGTGGCTGTGGTTTCCGGCTGCCCGATTCAACCAGCTCTCTCCAACGCTGGCCATAGGGGGCGAACATCTTGCCCCTGTGGATGGGGCGCGCAACTTGGGTGTCCTCCTGGATACCCGGCTGTCCATGGAAGATCAAGTGACAGCCGTGGCCAGGAGGGCGTTTTACCAGGTTCGCCTGGTACGCCAGTTGCGCCCCCTATTGGATCGGGACGCCCTTCGCACAGTCACTCATGCTCTCGTGACATCCCGACTGGATTATTGCAACTCTCTCTACATGAGGCTCCCCTTGAGGTGTACCCGGAGGCTTCAGTTGGTCCAGAATGCAGCCGCGCGAGCAATTATGGGCACGTCTAGGTTTGCCCACGTAACACCGCTCTTGCGCGAGCTGCACTGGCTACCTGTCGTCTTCCGGGTGCGCTTCAAGGTGTTAATTACCATCTTCAAAGCGCTCCATGGCTCGGGACCTAGCTACCTGCGGGATCGGATCCTGCCCCATACATCCTCACGGCCGATTCGCTCCCACAGAGAGGGACTTCTCCGGGTGCCGTCCACTAGACTTTGTCAGCGGGCGACGCCCAGGGGAAGGGCCTTCTCTGTGGCGGGCCCAGCCCTCTGGAATGACCTTCCCCCCGATATCAGGACAACCACGGACCTCCGCTCCTTCCGCTTAAAATTAAAGACGCACTTTTTTCGTCTGGCCGGCCTTGGGTAGTCTCTTTTTAGGTTAGGGGTTTTTAGGGGTAATTTTTAGTTTAGTTTAAGGGTTTTAGCGCAGGATCAATTTAATCTATTTTTAACTTTGTATTTTGTATTTGTCTGTGGTTTTATTTGTATTTTTAATTGCCTGTGCCCCGCCTCGAGTCCCCTTGGGGAGAGAGAGCGGGATATAAAATTAAATTATTATTATTATTATTATTATTATTATTATTATTATTATTATTAAATTACTGTTCCCAGATGTTTAAGGCTTAAAGGGGATTTGTCTCACTGAGGCTAATAAATAACAAATCAGTAAGGAAATCAAAGTGTCTCAATGGGTGGCAACATCATTTTGATTTTGGCTTCCGAACTTCAGCTGAACTTTGATCAGTAGTTGAAAAAGAGACATAGAACATAAAAGAAAAGAATAAGGTGGGATGGGGCCTTGGAGGTCTTCTAGTTCAACCCCCTGCTCGAGCAGGAGACTCCATACCATTTGGGACAAATGGTTGTCCGATCTCTTCTTGAAAACCTGTTGTGATGGAGCATCCACAACAACTTCTGGAGATAAGTGATTCCACTGATTAATTGTTCTCATTGTCATCCAGTTTTGGTTGCCAGGATGTAGAAAAGATGTAGAGACTCTAGAAAGAGTGCAGAGAAGAGCAACAAAGAGGATGAGGGGACTGGAGGCTAAAACATAGGAAGAACGGTTGCAGGAACTGGGTATGTCTAGTTTAATGAAAAGAAGGACCAGGGGTGTCATGATAGCAGTCTTCCAATATCTCTGCACAAAGGAGAGGCAGTCAAGCTATTCTCCAAAGCACCTGAGGGCAGGACAAGAAGCAATGGGTGGAAACTAATCAAGGAGAGAAGCAACTTAGAACTAAGAAGAAAATTCCTGACTGTGAGAACAATTAATCAGTGGAACAGCTTGTCTCCAGAAGTTGTGAATTCCCCAACACTGGAAGTTTTAAAGAAGAGATTAGATAACCATTTCTCTGACGTGGTTTAGGGTTTCCTGCCCAAGCAGGGGGTTGGACTAGAAGACCTCCAAGGTCCCTTCCACCTCAGTAATTATATTATATTGGTGAAATTTCTCCTTAATTCTAGATTGGGTCTCTCTTTAGTGTTCTTCCACCTATTGTTTCTTGTCCTGCCCTCAGGTGCTTTGGAGAATAAGTTGACTCCCTCATTGGAAGATAGGTATCATATCACTGCCTAATCCTTCTCTTCATTACACTAAAACATACCTAGTTCCCACAACAATTCCTTGAACCTATAAACCTCCAGATTCCTTAACAGCTCTGTGCTGTTCCTTCCTCTCTCACGACTGCAATGATTCATTTAACAACGGTGGCAAAAGAAAGTTGTAAAATAGAGTGGAGTGACTTAACAATGGGGCAAACGTCTTCCTTCCCTCCTCTTTCCCTCCCTCCCTTCCTTTGTTTTCCCTTGCTCTCCTTCCTTCCTTCCTTCCTTCCTTCCTTCCTTTCTTTTTCCCTTCTCTTTTTATTTTCTTTCTCTCTCTCTCTCTCTTTCTTCCTTCCTTCCCCTTTTTCCTTCCTTCCATACTTTCTTTCTTGTTTTCCCTTACTCTCCTTATTTTCTTTTCTTCCTCCTTCCTTCCTTCCTTCTCTTTTTCCTTCCTTATTTTCCCTTTCTCTCCTTCTTTTCTTTCTTTCTCTCTCTCTCTTCTTCCTTCCTTTCTTCCCCCTTTTTTCTTCCATCTTTCCTTCCTTGTTTTCCCTTTCTCTCCTTCTTTTCTTTTCTTCCTTCCTTCATAAATTTTGAGCTCATAAGCTCATAATTTTGAGGCATAAGGAAGATAGACTGGTATCTTTTCACACACATTACCACTGCAGCCCGAATAGTATACGCACAGTTTTGGAAAGGGAAAGAACTACCATCGGACCAATTAATTATCAACAAAATCTTCCGGTGTGCTGAATGCGACAGACTAACATATATTCTCAAAGACAGACAAGAAACAATATTTTATCAAAGTTGGGAAAAATGGTATGAATGGATAGAGGTAAAAAGATTACGGGATGAGCGATAGGGAAAAATATACAATGTAGATATGTAAATAGTAAATAAAATAAATATATGGAGCAGTAACAATGATAAAGAATTAATAGATGTAAGATATAGATAAACAGAAATAACTGGAATAACTGGAAATGTAGTAAGATGATATATGATGTTACCTGGTCACTGTATACATATAGGGGGTGAGTCAATCCCAGTTATATCTATGTAGTTTTGTCTTGTCAATGTCCTGTTTCTGTTGTTGTTTTTTCTGTTACTAGTTTACAATAAAATTATATAAAAAATTAAAAAATAAATAAATTTTGGGCTCAGTTGTGGTCGTAACTCGAGGACTGCCTGTACCAACTTGGCATAAAGTCTGCTGTATATTGCAAAGGTTGAGGTCTGTGGATGCACCCTGATATTTTGATAGTTTGCATCTTTTCTGCTCCAGTAGTTGTTGGGGTTTTTTCCTCCCTCTCTTCTTCCTTAAGCACTTCAGGCATGAGTGATCAGTGTTGACAAGCCGTTCTATTTTGGAGCCAGGAGGGACTGGATAAGAGCCTCAGAGGAAAGTTACTAATTAACCCCTAACCTTGGAGGAGCTGGAGTAGAAGTGATATTGAAAAGGGAGGGAATACTATCCAAAGAGGTTGGATGGGGGGAAGGACCATGATTGAGGAGCTATAGGAAGCAGCCTCTTTATCGGGTATTCGCCAATACAACAGGATGTTCCTTCCAGTTTAAAAAGTGAGATTGCATGGAGAATTCCGAATGCTTTCCTGAAAGGAAGAGATAAGATTGCTGGGGAGATTTAATCCTGTGCTAATTGGTATTGTTTCCTAGTTATAATAGGAGGAATTGCATATTCAGAAAATGACTAGCCATCATGAATGGTATTTGCTGCCAGTAATTGTGCAGTGTGTTGTTTTGAAATACTTTTTTCCCTTCCTTTACTCCCTTTCTTCCCTCCATCTCTGCTTTTCCTCTCTCTCTTCTCCTTCCTTCCTTCCTTTTTTCCTTCCTTGCTTCTCTCCCTCCCTCCCTGCCAGGATCTTCCTTCCTTCCTTCCTTCCTTCCTTCCTTCCTTCCTTCCTTCCTTCCTTCCTTCCTTCCTTCCTTCCTTCTTTTTTTCTTTCCCCCTCTCTCTGGATCTTTCTTTCTTTCTTTCTTTCTTTCTTTCTTTCTTTCTTTCTTTCTTTCTTTCTTTCTTTCTTTCTTTCTTTCTTTCTTTCTTTCCTTCCCTCCCTCCCTGCCTTCCAGAATAATCCTTCCTCCTTTCCTGAATCTTCCTTCTTTTTTTCCTTCCTTCCTTCCCTCCTGTCTCGCTCCCTTCCTGCCTCCCTCCCTGCCAGGATCTTCCTCCCTCCCTCCCTGCCTAAACCTACCTTCCTTCCTTCCTTCCTTCTTTCCTTCCTTCCTCCCTTCTTTTTTTCCTTCCCCCTCTCTCTGGATCTTTCTTTCTTTCTTTCTTTCTTTCTTTCTTTCTTTCTTTCTTTCTTTCTTTCTTTCTCTCCCTCCCTCCCTCCCTCCCTCCCTCATTCCCTCCCTGCCTTCCAGAATAATCCTTCCTCCTCTCCTGAATCTTCCTTCTTTTTTTCCTTCTTTCCTTCCCTCCTCTCTCGCTCCCTTCCTCCCTCCCTCCCTGCCAGGATCTTCCTCCCTCCCTCCCTGCCTAAACCTTCCTTCCTTCCTTCCACCCATCCATCCATCCATCCATTCATACTGGAGCACACCTCTGTACATTTTTTATGTCATGGAAGAGAAACAAATAATACTAATACTAATACTAATACTAATACTAATACTACTACTACTACTACTACTACTACTACTACTAATAATAATAATAATAATAATAATAATAATTAGTATTATTATTATTATTATTATTATTATTATTATTATTATTATTATTATTATTATTATTATTAGTATTAGTATTATTATTAGTATTAGTATTAGTATTATTATTATTATTATTATTATTATTATTATTATTATCATTATTATTATTATTATTATTATTATTATTATTATTATTATTATTATTATTATTATTATTATTATTATTATTATTATTATTATTATTATTATTATTATTATTATTATTTTAATAATAATAATTTAAATTTATGGACCGCTCTCTCTCCCCGAAGGGACTCGAGGCGGTGCACAGGGGATTTAAAAATACATATGTAAAAACACAAACATAAATACAATTTAAAATGAATTAAACTTAACCCTGCGCTAAAATCCCAGACCAACTAAAATTAGACCCCTAAAAACCCTAATAGAGCAATTCAGTTACCCCAAGCCGGCCAGGCAGAATCCTGAATGAATGAAAAACCAAAGGCAAAACCAAAAAGGAGAAATGATAAGCCAGCAGAAGTCTGAACCAGTTTGCAAGGGTGTATTAATCACGACCACACTAGTTATTAGTTGATATCTCTATTTATTGAACAACACAATTGGGGAGGAGTGCCTCAATTGGTTCAATGAATTTCTAAATGCATAAACAATACATCAAGAAATGCACTCAATTCTGTTGAAGGTTTCCATGTATTTTCACATCTGGCTTTCTCCATTTTAGTCCATGCTTTTCCTAAAATGCCCATTTTGCAAACAGGGATTCTGCCTGCCAAAGTGAACCTTTGATGGGCAGTGAGGATGGGGGCGGGGCAGGTTTGGTATCTTTCCCAGTTTCATATCAAGCTTTTGAAGTCTACAAAGCCTCCTGAAAAGATATATACATTTCTAAGAAATCATTTAAAGATCAAAGTATTGAATGTTCAATCTGTTGCGCCATGGATCCACCAGGAATGATTGCAGCCCATGTGTTCCATTTCCTTCCTCGTGTTTTGCAACTGGTACCACATTTTTCATTTGATATATTAATTAAATCAAAAAATTATGGAGCACGGAGGTTCCATGGGGGAGCCATCAATTTGACGTTCCTTCCGTAAGAGAAGGACAGGTAGAGAAAGGGTCAAGAGAGGAAGCAGCCTGGAGTCTCACAAGCGGTCTAAATTTCCTGTGCGCCGCCCTGGGTCCTTTTGGGAGAAGGTGCGGGGTATAATCTGAATAAATCTAAATCTAAATCTAAATCTAAACCTTTCTTGAATTCCGTTGGCTTGTATGAGCACCAATTTAGTGCTGACATGGTGGCTCAGTGGCTGGGACGCTGAGCTTGTCGATCAGAAAGGTTGACAGTTCTGTGGTTCAAATCCGTAGCACCATGTAAGGTAGTAAGCGGTATATAATTCTAAGGGATATTGCCCTCCCTCCCTCCCGCCCTTCTGTGGTGGCACAATAGTTAGAAAGCAGGATTACAGGCTGATTCTTCCCACTGCCAGCAGTTCGATCCTGACCGGCTCAAGGTTGACTCAGCCTTCCATCCTTCCGAGGTGGGTCAAATGAGGACCCAGATTGTTGGGGGACAAGAGGCTGACTCTGTAAACCACTTAGAGACGGCTGCAAAGCTCTGTAAAGTTGTTTATAAGTCTAAGCGCTATTGCTACCTCCTCCCTCCCTCCCTCCCTCCCTCCCTCCCTCCCTTCCCATGGTGGGGCAGTGGTTAGAATGCAATACTGCAGGCCAACTCTGCCCACTGTCTGGAGTTCGATCCTGACTAGCTCTGGGCTTAGTCAGCCGTCCATACGGGCAATAGGTTGACTCTGTAAACCACTTAGAGAAGACTGCAAAGCACTGTAAAATGGTTTATAAGTCTAAGCGCTATTGCTATTGCTATTGCTATTGCCCTCCCTCCCTCCCTCCCTCCCTCCCTTCCTTCCTTCCTTCCTTCCCATGGTGGTGCAGGGGTTAGAATGCACTATGAAGCGGTATATAAGTCTAAGCGCTATTGCTATTGCCCTCCCTCTCTCCCTCCCTTCCTTCCTTCCTTCCTTCCTTTCTTCCTTCCTTCCTTCCTTTCTTCCCATGGTGGTGCATTGGTTAGAATGCACTATAAAGTGGTATATAAGTCTAAGCGCTATTGCTAAGTGCTATTGATGACAGCTGTAGTGTCCCGGGGTCACATAATCCCCTGTTGCGACCTACTAATATGCCGAGTCAATGGGGAAACCAGATTCAATTAACAACCGTGTTACCGACTTAATCACGGCGGCGACTCGTTTCCCAACGATGGTAAGAAAGGTTGCAAAATGGGTTGCAACTCCCTCAACAACTGTTTTGCTTAGCAAGGGGAATTTTGGGCCCAACGGTGGTCGTATGTTGAGGACTAGCTGCACAGGGCGAAGCCTTGATTGATGGCGACATTAAAAGGAAACCGCTTCTCAATGGCTGCATCTAAATTTAGAATTTTCGATCGGAGGATTTCTCTCTTGCCTAGTTAAGCTGAATACGAGCTATCGTTTAGAAAAAGATCTTTCTTTCTCTCCCTAGGAGGACCGTTTTATCTGATGTTTATTTAATGACCGTATCTGCCTGTTCTTATGATATAATTTGCTCTGTAATTGTCATTTTCACAGTAGGTTGTCTTGTATCTGTTTTATGGCTGTTAGTTAGCCTGAGTAATGTAAGAAAAAAGGGATGGAGGGATGGATTGATGAATAATAGAGTTGTGTAAAGCTTTGTTTTCAGAGAGTCGGCTAGAAAAAAGAGTTCAATTCAAACTCCCAATAACGTATTGAATTGGGGAGTCAATCAACCAACCAGAATAGAGCTGGAAGGGTCCTTGGAGGTCTTCTAGTCCAGCCCCTTAGTCCAGCCCTGCACCACTTCAGACAAATGGTTATCCAAGATCTTTTGAAAAACTTCCAGTGTTGGAGCATTCAAGTTGTTCCACTGGTTAATTGTCCTCACTGTTAGGGAATTTCTCCTTAGTTCTAGGTTCAAGCAGGAGACCCTATGCCATTTCAGATAGGTGGCTGTCCATTCTTTTCTTGAAAACCTCCAGGGATGAAGCACCCATGATTTCTGGAGGCAAGCTGTTCCACTGGTTAATTGTTCTCACTTTTAGGAAGTTTCTCTTTAATTCCAGGTTGCTTCTCTCTTTGATCAGTTTCCAACCATTGTTTCTTGTCCTGCCCTCAGGTGCTTTGGAGAATAAGTGGAACAACCCTCCTGTTCATGGGCTACCATGTCACCCCTAGTCCTTCTTGCCTTCTAGCCAAAGCTAAACCCTGCAACCAAATGAAAGCCGTGGCCAGGAGGGCGTTTTACCAGGTTCGCCTGGTTTGCCAATTGCGCCCCCTATTGGATCGGGACGCCCTTCGCACAGTCACTCATGCGCTCGTGACATCCCGACTGGACTATTGTAACTCTCTCTACATGGGGCTCCCCTTGAGGTGCACCCGGAGACTTCAGCTAGTCCAGAACGCAGCCGCGCGAGCAATTATGGGAACCGCTAGGTTTACCCATGTAACACCGCTCTTGCGCGAGCTGCACTGGCTACCTGTCGTCTTCCGGGTGCGCTTCAAGGTGTTAATTATCATCTTTAAAGCGCTCCATGGCTCGGGACCTAACTACCTGCGGGATCGGATCCTGCCTCATACATCCTCACGGCCGATTCGCTCCCACAGAGAGGGACTTCTCCGGGTGCCGTCCACTAGACTGTGTCAGCGGGCGACGCCCAGGGGAAGGGCTCTCTCTGTGGCGGGCCCGGCCCTCTGGAACGACCTTCCCCCCGATATTAGAACGACTACGGACCTCCGCTCCTTCCGTCTGAAATTAAAAACACACTTTTTCCGCTTGGCCGGCCTAGGCTAGTCTCTCTTTCTATGGGGTTTTAAACTTATTTATAGCTACTGGGTATTTTAGTTTAACGGGTTTTAGCACAGGAATAGATTTAATTTGTTTTTATATTATGTATTTATATTTGTATATTTATTGTTTTTACTTTCCCTGTGCACCGCCCCGAGTCCCTGTGGGGAGAGGGAGCGGTCTACAAATTAAATTTGATGATGATGATGATGAACCGTTCTTCATGAGCAGGTTGAAATATGAGAAACAAACAGATGAAGTTTGGCTCAAAACTATACCAGATTTAACCCCGGATTGAAAAGAAGAAAGTGTAGATAACTGAAAACTTTTAATGTAGGCTGATTAGTGTACATTTAAAGTGACAATAAAGTTCTATTCCATTATTTTCTGTTCCATTCCATTCTGTTTCGTTCAATTCCATTCCATATTTTCTTTTTTTTCTATTCTGTTCTGTTCCATTCCATTCCTTCTATTCTATACCATTCTATTCCATTCTATTCTATTCTAAATGCTTGTTTGATTCTATTCTTCTTAGAATAGAATAACAAAGTTGGAAGGGACCTTGGAGGTCTTCTGGTCCAATCCCCTGCGTAGACAGGACACCTTATACCATTTCAGGCATATGGCTATCCAACATCCTCTTAAAAATTCCCAGTGTTCTATTCTGTTCTGTTCCGTTCCGTTCCATTCCATTCCATTCTACATTTTCTATTCTATTCTATTCTATTCTATTCTATTCTATTCTATTCTATTCTATTCCATTCCATTCCATTCCATTCCACTCCATTCCACTCCACTCCACTCCATTCCATTCCATTCCATATTTTCTACTCTATTCTATTCTATTCGCCACGATGTAGAAAAGACGTGGAGACTCTGGAAAGAGTGCAGAGAAGAGCAACCAAGATGATTAGGGGACTGGAGACTAAAACATATGAAGAACGGTTGCAGGAGCTGGGTATGTCTAGTTTGATGAAGAGAAGGACCAGGGGAGACATGATAGCAGTGTTCCGATATCTCAGAGGGTGCCGCAAAGAAGAGGGAGCCAAACTATTCCCCAAGGCACCTGGGGGCAGGACAAGAAGCAATGGGTGGAAACTAATCAAGACTTAGAACTAAGGAGAAATTTCCTGACAGTTAGAACAATTAACCTCTGGAACAGCTTGCCTCCAGAAGTTGTGAATGCCCCAACCCTGGAAGTCTTTAAGAAGATGTTACATAGCCATTGTCTGAAATGGTATAAGGTTCCTGCCCACGCAGGGGGTTGGACTAGAAGACCTACAAGGTCCCTTCCAACTCTGCTATTGTATTGTATTGTATTCTATTCCATTCTATTCTGCTTCCAAAAAGAAGATGACACCCACCCCTGCCCTGGAGCTAAAGGGAACTTCAGGAAGCTGCTTTGTCTTTAAAAACATGTTTCTCCTTTTCTCATCCAGGGAAACATAATATTCTGTCTTTTTTAATATTTCCCAGAATATTTGATTCTTCTAGGAGAGGGACAGGTGCTAACTTCCTACATAGTAATTCCAGATAACTGTTCTGAATGTAATATGATTTGTACTTGATCCCCCCCCCCCCCCCCAAAAAGAGGAATATTTCCATTGTTGCTTGATAATCCTTTCTGTTGCCTGGTGAAATTCGACATAAAACGGACAATAGTTTATATATTCCTTTTCCTACCAAAGGGTTTCCCTTGGGAACGTGTTTTTTTTTCCCCCATGCAGCCGAGCAAATCGTAACAAAGAAGATTCTGTATTCTAAATCAAGCTCTCCGTTCTCACTTTTGCTAAATATAAAACGTGGCGATTTCTAGTGTGTTATGCTGCGTACAATATGTTGCAAAAATGCAGGCATATTTCAAAACAGTCAAACAAATTGCCCCTGCCAATCAACACAGCAAAAATACAAATAAAAAATGACCTGCTATGATGAAAGTTAAGTGACATTAGCAGACCGGGGAGAAGATTTCAAAAGACTCTGTGTAAAAGTTTAAAAAAAAAAAAAAGAAGGTGGGGAAAAAAATCTGGGTTAATATAAAATAGAAAAGGAAAGAAAGAATAATGCAACCTGGGTAGATAATAATGATAAACTGTGCTGGAAGATCAGAGAGGAGATTAATTCTAGGTAGGAAGGCAAGGTCAACCTTACTCAAGATCATGAAGAATAAGGACGTTTCAATTGTCGGAAAAGATCTGAAAACTTAGAGCAATTTTTGGTCTAGTCCAGGAGTGGTATACACTTACGTTCCCTACCAGTTCGCAAATATGAGTGCGTGCATATGTGAGGCCTTCCCCGCATGCGCTTTGATCGCACACGCAGCTTGAAAACATGCTTCAATAGGATGGCATAGACCAGGGTGGGCGGGCAGGAGAGGGTTCAGCTGAGATTTCCACCATTGGTTTGAGTGAACCAGTTTGAACTGGTTCGAGTGAAAGGGATCTTGGAGTCCTAGTGGACAACCATTTAAAAAGGAGCCAGCCGTGTGCAGCAGCTGACAAAAAAGCCAACACAGTTCTAGGTTGCATCAACAGAGGGAGAGAATCAAGATCACGGGAAGTTTTAATAACCACTTTATAATAATAATAATAATGATAATAAATTTAATTTGTAGACCGTTCCCTCTCCCCAAAGGGACTCGGGGTGGTGCACAGGGGAATTAAAAACGTACAGACATAGGTACATCATAAATATATAAAATCAGATTAAACAATTTTTCCCTGCGCTAAAAAACCTAAAATCCTAAAAACTAAACCCCTTAAAAACCCACTTAAAACAATTTAGATAATTCAGACTAAAAAGGCTGGAAGGTAGGTTAGGCCAGGCCGGCCTGCTGGAAGAGATGAGTCTTGAGCTTTTGATGGACGGCGTGGAGGTCCATGGTTGTTCTGAGCTCGGGGGATAGGTCGTTCCATAGAGCTGGGCCCGCCACAGAGAAGGCCCTTCCCCTGAGCGTCGCCTTGGTAAGGCCACACTTGGAATACGGCATCCAGTTTTGGTCGCCACGATGTAGAAAAGATGTGGAGACTCTAGAAAGAGTGCAGAGAAGAGCAACAAAGAGGATGAGGGGACTGGAGACTAAAACATATGAAGAACAGTTGCAGGAACTGGGTATGTCTAGTTTAATGAAAAGAGGGACTAGTGGTGACATGACAGCAGTGTTCCAATCTCTCAGGGGTTGCCACAAAGAAGAGGGAGTCAAACTATTCACCAAGGCACCTGAGGGCAGAACAAGAAGCAATGGGTGGAAACTAATCAAGGAGAGAAGCAACTTAGAACGGAGGAGAAATTTCCTGACAGTGAGAACAATCAATCAGTGGAACAGAAGTTGCCTCCAGAAGTTGTGAATGCCCCAACACTGCAAGTCTTTAAGAAGATGTTGGATAGCCATTTGTCTGAAATGGTATAGGGTTTCTAGGCAGGGAGTTGGACTAGATGACCTCCAAGGTCCCTTCCAACTCTGCTGTTGTATTGTATTGTATAGTGTATGATGGTAAAAGGAGTCCTTGCAGATTTTAGGAGACATAGGAGAACAAACCTATCAGGACTCAGCAGTCCATCTGCATTTAAAAAACACAGGCCACTCTTTTGAAGAGAGCAGAGTCCACATTTTGGACAGAGATTTAGATTTAGATTTATTTAATTTTTTATACCGCCCTACTCCCGAAGGACTCAGGGCGGTGTAAACACAGAAATATAAAAGTTAAAAACATATTAAATAATTTGGCCCATGATAAGATTAAAAATCAACAAACCCAATTAAAATTAATAAATAATAAAATTCTTATTTACGCCAGCCCGGCTTGTTGAAAAAGAAAAGTTTTAAGAGCATGGCGGAAGGTGCGTAGGTCAGGGATAATTCGTAACTCCGGGGGGCCATTCATTCCAGAGGACAGGGGCTCCCAAGGAGAAGGCTCTCCCCCTGTGGGTCGCCAGTTGACATTGTTTAGCCGACGGCACCATGAGGAGACCCTCTCTATGGGAGCGTACTGGCAGGTGGGTGGCTCTCGGTGGCAGAAGGCAATCTCGTAGGTTTGGGGAGGACCACTGGTTTGAAAGGGGGCTCAAAGAGGCCACCTGGGTCAAAATTGGACAGCCCAGGCAAAGGAGGAGGAGGAGGAGGAGGAGGAGGAGGAGGAGGAGGAGGAGGAGGAGGAGGAAAACTGTGATGTCCTTGGTGCTTTCTAAACTTGGTGATTTCCTTACAAATGTTTTGTTACCCAGCTAGGTAACTTCAATGTTAGAAGGGTGTGGGGTTTGGGAAGAGGAGGAGAAGGAAGAAGAACTAGAGGAGGAGGAGGAGGAGGAGGAGGAGGAGGAGGAGGAGGAGGAGGAGGAGGAGGAGGAGGAACACTGTGAGATACTTGGTGCTTTCTAAACTTGGTGATTTTCTTACAAATTTTTTGTTACCCAGCTAGGTAACTTCAATGTTAGAAGGGTGTGGGGTTTGGGAAGAGGAGGAGAAGGAAGAAGAACTAGAGGAGGAGGAGGAGGAGGAGGAGGAGGAGGAGGAGGAGGAGGAGGAGGAGGAGGAGGAGGAGGAGGAGGAGGAGGAGGAAAACTGTGAGATACTTGGTGCTTTCTAAACTTGGTGATTTTCTTACAAATGTTTTGTTACCCAGCTAGGTAACTTCAATGTTAGAAGGGTGTGGGGTTTGGGAAGAGGAGGAGAAGGAAGAAGTACTAGAGGAGGAGGAAGAGGAGGAGGAGGAGGAGGAGGAGGACGACGACGACGACGACAACATCAACCAAGATGACAATGATAATATTTGTAGCTCAGGGTTGAAATGAGGTCCTTAGGGCTCTCTCAGCTTGGTTGTTTTCTTGCAGATGTTTCACTCCCCAACTCCATAACATTATCAATGGTAAAAGGGAGTGGAGCAGAAGGAATAGGAGGAAAAAGAGGAAGACATCTGTTGAGTCTTTGGTGTTCTCTGAGCTTGGTTGTTTTCTTGCAACTAGGTTACATCATCCGTGCTGCACCAGAGTGGGATTTATGGAGTGGAGGAGGAGGAGAATGGTGGGGTCCCAGCACTGATGAGGTTACCTCATTTGGGTAATTAAACGTCTGCAAGAAAACAACCAATTTCAAAGAGCACCAGGGACCCCTCAAAGTGATAATAGTTCCCAAAATATTCCTTTATAGGAAATACTCCACTGACACCAAAAGCTTTTGCAGCCCAATGTGGAAGAGAGCTGTTTTCCCTGATCATCTCAGAGGGGGAAAAAAACTATTGAACTTTTTATTTTAGATTTTCATATTTTAATTGCTAAATACTCAGAGAGCATTGGTTCGCATTGACATTTAGCTACCATTAAATATAGCTAACATTTATTACTCTCCAGTCACATATTCGTTTTTTCACCTTATTACCCCTTATTAAAAATTGCAATTTAGCCACAATCGCTGGAGGTCTCTGGAAACTTAACTTAAGGCTTTGGAAACCGTGCAGAGGCCTTGAAACCTGGGCATAAGGTTGTTTGCAAGAGAGGAACATGGTTGAATGGTTGGTAACCCTTAACCAGGTTTTTTGATTTGATTTGATTTGATTAAATTTATACCCCGCCCTTCTCCAAACGGACCCAGGGCGGCGCACAGGCATATTAAAATACATACAAAACCATATAACAAATTTAAAAAACTTATTAATGAAAATCCTGTGCTAAAACCAAATTAAAATCCCCAAAATTTAAAACTATCTACAAGTCATTTTGGAGGTTACGCTAGGCCGGCTAGATGGAACAGATGTGTCTTTAAGCACTTGCGGAAGAGGCAGAAGTCGGAGATGGTGCGAAGTTCAGGAGGGAGGTCGTTCCAAAGGGCTGGACCCGCCACAGAGAAGGCCCTTCCCCTGGGTGTCGCCAGTCGGCATTGTCCGGCCGACGGCACCCTGAGAAGGCCCTCTCTGTGGGAGTGTATCGGTCTTAGGGATGTATGGGGCAGGAGACGGTCTCGCATGTAACTAGGTCCCAAGCCATGGAGCGCTTTGAAGATGGTCGTCAAAACCTTGAAGTGCACCCGAAAGACCACAGGAAGCCATTGCAGCTGCACACAAAACTCAGCAGCTTCTTTTACACAGCCTGCTAATTTTCTCTAGCTTGGCCTACTGCACAAACCAATGCCAGGGTTCCAAACAGCATCCAAAATTAAACCAGAGCCCGAGGCAAAGTATTGCTCAAAGGTCCAATTTATTATGAGAGCCATGTTGGCACATCTGGGAAAAACCCAAATCTGAAAGCTTCCCAGTTTCCCCCACCCAGTTGAAAGTTCAAGATCTTGCCCCCCACACCCACCAGTCCATCCCATGGCCCAATCTCTCATTGCCATGCTGGCAATCCCACCCATTCAGTTCCCTTCAGGTGCAGAGATGCCAATGCTGTGGCCTAGAGGTGGAGCTCTCGCCTCCCAATCAGGAGGTTGTGAGTTCAATTCTAGGTAGAGGCAGATGTAGGATCTCCTGCTTGGGCTGGTTGGACTAGACAGCCTGCAAGGTCCCTTCCAACTCTGTAATGTAATACAGTTTTTGACCTGCTGCTATAGCCTAGAGGTGGAGCTCTCGCCTCACAATCAGGAGGTTGCGAGTTCAAATCTAGGTAGAGGCAGATGTAAGATCTCATGCTTGGGCAGGGGGTTGGACTAGATGACCTGCAAGGTCCCTTCCAACTCTTGTTAATTTGTTAACCTTGGCTTTCTTGAAATAATTTTTTTTTGTATATAATTTTTTATTTTCCAACATAAAAAACAAGTAAAAACATTCAATCATTTTCAACTTTGTATAACATGTCGTTCGGTCATAGGTTTTTTGCAAGATGCTAAAATGAGAAGTGGTATGAGCCTACCTGACTGGGAATTATATTACCAAACAACAAATCTGATGTGGATCAAGGAATGGATAATGTTAAGAAATACTAGGCTACTAGACCTATAGGGACATTACCTGCTGTTGGGCTGGCATGCATTCTTGTGGTATAAAGGAACTAAAGCACATGGCTACTTTAGAAGACATTATATAAGAGTTTGTTTTTAAACTGGGAAAAGGTTAAGAGGTTACACAAACTTAAAATTCCAGTCTGGATATCAACTACTGAAGCATTTTCATATGCAATAATATATAAAAAGGAACCAAAAGTTAGATATGCAGAGTTATTAAATACAGAGGGTGAGCTCAAATCTATTCAGGAGCTAAAACAGGAAGGAATAGAAATGAATTGGTATACCTATATGCAAATATATTCTAGACATAAGGAAGATCAAAAAAAGGAAAGGGTTTATGATAAAATAATGGAATTGGATAAAATTTTAACAGGCGTTGATGAAAAAGTAATTAAAAAACTTTATGCTTATTTGCTAGAGATTAAGCTTTAGGAAGAACAAGTAAAAGAAACTATAATAACTTGGGGGGGAAATTCTGGGCATGGGATTGAGCTAGATAAGTGGCAAAAATTGTGGACAAAAAATTATAAAATGACAATGTCAACTGCTTATAAAGAGAATTTGTATAAGATATTTTACAGGTGGCACTTATCACCAGCGAGAATTGCAAGAATGTCCAAGAACAAATCTGAAAAATGTTGGAAATGCCATCAGATGCCTGGCTCTTATAACCATATGTGATGGACTTGCTCTGAAGCTAAAAGATATTGGACTATAATCCACATATGGTTGGAGAAAAAGACACATAAGCATGTAGATCTCAAACCTGAACTTTTTCTACTTGGAATCATACCGGAAACATTTGATAAAAATTTGAAATATCTGATTGTGAATGTTTTAACAGCAGCTAGAATTGTATTTGCAAAAAAATGGAGAAATGAGAAATTACCCTCTCATGAGGAAATTATCCGTAAGATTATGGATTGTGCTGAAATGAGTGAACTGACATTTGAAATTGGAGAACAAGAGGATAAGCAATTTTATAAAGTATGGAATTTGTTTTATCAATGGCTAGACAAAAGAAATCAGGAGATATAATACATAAAATAATTTTAAGAAATAAAAGTCTATTATTATGAATGGTGGATATTGTAATATGCTGAGACTATGTTATCTTAGAAAGATATTTTGTATATTAATTAGGTTATTAATGAGATACATATATAATGGAAAATCTGGCTAACCTTTTGGCTTTATTTAGAGAAAATATTATGGGTGTTTGATGAAGTGATATATTGTATATTAGTACTATATTTGTCAATGACAATTGAGAACAAGGTTATACAACAGGAATTTACGGAGAACTTTTCTTTCCACTTGTTGAATAACTACAGAAAAAGATTAGTTTTTGATAAATACTACTTGTTACCATACAGATAATTAATTATCTAAGAGAATAAGGTGGTATGAAATGAAGAAAAAATAGTCTTAATTCCATACATATATATTTATATATCTAAACTTAATAATGATGATATATTGGGTTACACTGGATGGAAAATTAATAATTACATTTGTAATTGTAAAGACCGATGCACGAAAGAATTTTGTTATGGCTACCTCTCATCTAACACCATACAATCCCCCCTCCCATTTTCCCACCATAGAAAATGCATAGTAGAATAATAGAAAGTGTGGCAGGCCAAAGACCCAAAAGAAAAGATGGCTGCAGGCCTCACACCTAGCTTATATAATTGGACATTGACAATGCAAACCCTGGGGGAATCAATCTGAGAGCCTGTCTGGCTAATAGTTAGCAGTGTGGCCAAGAAACCAGGAGATGATGAATTGTAGAGCTGCCTTAAGTATGAAGATCAGCGGAGTGACTTTAGGCCAGAGGTGTCAAACTCGATTTCATTGAGGGATGTATCAGGGTTATGTTTGACAGTGGTGGACTGTGGGGTAGGCGTAGCCAGGGTGGGCATGACTGGGGTGGGTGTGGCCAGCTTGACGTCACTCATTGAGGCTCCGTGTTCAGCCAAGACAGCCCCCTTCAGCTCTCTGCCAGTGAAAACGGAGCCTGGGTGGCAGAGGTGGGATTCAGCAGGTTGTGACCAGTTCTGGAGAACTAGTAGCGGACATTTTGGGTAGTTTGGAGAACTGGTAAATACCACCTCTGGCTGGCCCGCCCCCATCTATTCTCTGCCTGATCGGGAGGAAATAGGGATTTTGCAGTAAGCTTCCCCTGCCACGCCCACCAAGCCACGCCCACCAAGCCATGCCACACCCACCAAGTCACACCCACAGAACCAGTAGTAAAAAAAAGAATCCCAGAACTTCTGGGCAGATCATGTGTGGTCCTTTTAATCTATGTTTTTGCAGGCAGAGGCAGTATGGGCCAGTCCATTGCTGTTTCCACAGCAGCCTCATGGGCCAGATGTAAGCACCCTGTGGGCTGGAGTTTGACACCCATGCTTTAGGCCAATCACAAGGAGTGAGTTCTAATCCTACCCAAAGCACAAAATTTGACTGGGTGATTTTGGGCCAGTGACCAGGAGATGGTGCGTTCTAGTCCTCCCTTAGGCATGAAAGCAATCTGGGTGACTTTGGGCCAGTGGCTGGGAGAGGGTGAGTTCTAATCCTGCCTTAGATATGAAAGCCAGATGGGTGACTTTGTGCCAGTCCTTCTCTTCTCTCAGCCCAACCCACCTCACAGGGCTGCTGTTGTGGAGAAAAGAGGAGGTAGAAGGAATATTAGGCACATTCACCATCATGAGTTACAAAGTAGTAAAGGTGGAATAAAATCTGATAGATAGATAGATGATAGATGATAGATAGATAGATAGATAGATAGATAGATAGATAGATAGATAGATAGATAGATAGATAATCTGATAGGATAGATAGATGATACATAGATAGATAGATAGATAGATAGATAGATAGATAGATAGATAGATAGATAGATAGATAGATAGATAGATAGATAGATAGATAGATAGATAGATAGATAGATAGATGGATGATGGATGATGGATGATGGATGATGGATGATGGATGATGGATGATGGATGATGGATGATGGATGATGGATGATGGATGATGGATGATGGATGGATTTATGATGGATGATGGATGGATGGATGGATGGATGATGGATGATGGATGATGGATGATGGATGATGGATGATGGATGATGGATGATGGATGATGGATGGATGGATGATGGATGATGGATGATGGATGGATGGATGGATGGATTTATGATGTATGATGTATGTATGGATGGATGGATGGATGGATGGATGGATTTATGATGGATGGATGGATGGATGGATGGATGATGGATGATGGATGATGGATGATGGATGATGGATGGATGGATGGATTTATGATGTATGATGGATGGATGGATGGATGGATTTATGATGGATGGATGGATGGATGGATGGATGGATGATGGATGATGGATGATGGATGATGGATGATGGATGATGGATGATGGATGATGGATGATGGATGGATTTATGATGGATGATGTATGGATGTATGGATGTATGGATGATGGATGATGGATGGATGGATGGATGGATTTATGATGTATGATGTATGGATGGATGGATGGATGGATGGATGGATGGATTTATGATGGATGGATGGATGGATGGATGGATGATGGATGATGGATGATGGATGATGGATGATGGATGATGGATGATGGATGATGGATGGATGGATGGATTTATGATGTATGATGGATGGATGGATGGATGGATTTATGATGGATGGATGGATGGATGGATGGATGATGGATGATGGATGATGGATGATGGATGATGGATGATGGATGATGGATGATGGATGATGGATGATGGATGATGGATGGATGGATTTATGATGTATGATGTATGGATGTATGGATGGATGGATGGATGGATGGATGGATTTATGATGGATGATGGATGATGGATGATGGATGGATGGATGGATTTATGATAGATGATGGATGGATGAATGGATGGATGGATGATGGATGGATGATGGATGATAGATGATGGATGATGGATGGATTTATGATGGATGATGGATGGATGGATGGATGGGTGGGTGGGTGGATGATGGACGATGGATAAGGGATGAATGGAGAAATGAACGGATGGATGGATGGATGGACAGACAAACCAGACAGATATGATGAAGCAAAACCAGGTTGGACAAAGACAACTTTTTCATCAGTTTTCCCAAAATTTGGGGAAGGGGAAATGAAATATATATAGAAAAGCGGTTAAATCCAGGTGCAAGGTGTGCTTTGGAGTGCTTTAGAGTGCCATTCCCAAACTTCTGCCTTTTCTTATTTTAAGGCCATCACCCTTTATAGCTAGATAAATGTTTGCTCTCAGCCGTCTGTCAGCACCAAATGCTCAACGATGTTAATCCCCCGTGATGGATGTGCCCTATGGATGCATAGAAGGGTACCTCTGGGGTCAATAGTCATTGCTCCCTTTTTAAAAAAGGGATACGGAGAATTTATAACGATGCCCAGCCTCTCCTGGATCA